>JAGFPH010006200.1:35788-65181 GCA_018207615.1 Philaenus spumarius
TTGAAAAAGTATTGATCTGAAAAGAAAGCTATTTAAGTTTTGAATGCAATAATTATAAAACAAAATCTGAGAAAACTCAACGAATGTGTAGATCCAGATTAATTGAAAATAATATAAATGAAACTAACTGAATCTTAACATAGACCATGGATGAAGGAAATAGATTTTGCCTACCTAGTTTGTTGTTGTTTTGAAGTTTATTTTAGACAGATAGCTTGTAGGAGCTTTTTTCATTTATACACAGTGACTGTAAAATAACTTTCACCCCCCCCCCCCCCTATCTTCGTTATTTGTTAAGATAGCTAAATGCGGTTTGCGGCAATATTTGTTGCAGTGAGGGGTTGCTTAAGAAATTTAATATTGTTCAATTTTGGTCGAAAGGGGCTGGTGGGAGGGGGTAACTGAAAATTTTCAAATGGGACCAATAATCATGTGATACATCACTGTAAAGGTCCTGATGAGACAAGAATTTTGACAAAAAGGACATTTTTTAGGACACCCCCTAAATGGTGTTAACATATTTTATATGTTAAATAGTATATTTTTCTTACTATTAAATATAAATTATAATAGAAATAGTGTATCAAAGTATTTGTGCATGCTAAATCATTTAAACTTACCAATACACTATTCAGATAGTGAAACATTACTATACCAAAGAAAATTGTATTAAGAAAATCAGTTAAATTAAAGACTTACTTTTAAAATCTTCAGAACAAGCCATTGCAAAAGTCCCAATGTGATAAATGCGATCACTATGAATGTCCAATTCATTGATAAGAAACTCAAGAGAAGATGGCGACCTCACTGTGTCTGCTTTCTTTCCACAAGTTGATACAAGATTTCTTATAGGTTTATTACTATCTGTAAAAACCTAATAATACGAATAATTTATGATTATGTAATATTTACTATAGGCTACAGGTAAAAAGTATCTTAAAATCAAATAAATGAGAATCATATAATAAAAAAACCAAAAAAACACAGAGATAGCAATTTTTAAGGTTTGAATAAATCTATTGAAATATTACCATGGTATAAATAATGTTGCTGTGTTTAACAGACATAGATTTTTACATAAAAGACTAATTATTGTGATTTAGTGTTGAGAACGGAGAACAGCCAAAAATAGGTTCAAACCTCAGCAAGGTCTATAAGCGAACTGTTGCTAATCAAACAACAGCCATAATCAAATTAGTTATTCCACTTCCAAAGATGGAGACACTTCAAATGTGAAACTGTGCTTTCAAAACACATGGAAAATTTAATTTTAATTGCTTATTCTATGAATCACACAGTTATGAAGATAGAGTATGTCAATTATACTGCACACTGATTGTTTTATTAATAACTAGTTGCCTTACCAAGTTTTTGTCTGTGTAAAATAGGAAACTACTTTCAGATTTTTTTTTTAATATTAAATTGTGACAAGAAAACTTAATGTCTTTAAAAAAAATCAAGATTTAATCCAACTACTTGTACCTTAAAATAAAATTTTGTAAAATATAAAAATTTGAATATATAGGTAAATTGCTATGTACCTTTTATATTTTCTCACGTGGTTTGTAGGCACCCGGGGCAAGATTATACCTAGCCCCCCCCCCCCCATTAACTCCTCCCCCTCTCATAAACCACTACTTTAATATAGATACACCCAATTAGATTACCTTTGTTAGTTAACTACAAGTATGAATAACACACATGAGTTAAAATAGCAAGTAAATCATATTTTGAAATAAGATTGTATTAAACATCCAATTATTATTAACAATGTGGGCAAACTTATTAATTCCACACTACATTATAAATAGCGTGAAAAACCTTAATAATAAATATATTGAATAGAAATAAAAAATGGAGCAAGCTGTATAAAATAATGGTAAGGTTAAGCATAAGCATGTACTAAACACTAAATAGCATTCGCCTGGCCTTTGCCAAATGTCAAAAGAATTTTCTTAAAGTATAGTCTTTGTGCCTAGCCGTTCTCAATAGACAGGACAGGCAGAGAATTCAGTCTCCCCTGTGACATAGTAGATCGTAAATAAGTCTTAATCAGTGTTAGCTTACTAAACCTACACTCAGCACTTGAACCTGTCACTGGAGTAGTTAACAAAACTCTAGTGTAATCAAGAGATTCATAAATAAGCCTTTCCTGTCTGTTTTCTTGATTGCTCGCAACATATCAATAATAAAAATAGAACAGCATTACAGGGTAGCAAATTGTGTTTGTGTGTGAGAGCACCTTTATCGACAATTCAATGGAAATGGAGATAAAGAAAGAGGGGGGTCTACTACCCATTAACTCAATGCAGTTTATTAATATTATTAATTTATTAATAATAAAAATGTGCGTTGAAAATGAACCAGCTGATAAGTAAAATAGTAGATGTGATTGCGGAGTGGAATATACCATATGCCCTAGGATGCCTTTTAAAACATTACGATATAATGAACATGACAAGTTATTTATCTGAAGTAATTATTCAACTTAACAAAAATATTTATATTTTTATTAATAACTAAATTAGGTGCACTTTAAGTTTAAATATGTGAACATAACTTCATTTTTCCATTTTTTTTATTTTTCCCTAGCTGTGGTGCCCCTCTTGCCGCAGCGCCCTCGTGACGACCCTGCATTTACTTTCCACACAAGAGTGTCATCCTCTTGCCTACCTACTGTTTTTTAAAACTGGCATTTATACTTCTACATTGAGCTACCTTTTATTATTTCACAGTGGTTAAGAAACTATGAGAAGTTTCTTGCCTACATTAGATACTTCTAATGAATTTGGATACAAAATTTCTATTTAAAACTCTGACACAAATTGAATACCATGTGTTTACTGAAAACAGTAATATAAACTCAAGCTGTTAAATTTGTACATGCTGACCTGCAAGACAAGTCTCAAAACTGCTGTGTTAACTCTCTGTTCTAAAGTTACCAAGTCTCCTGCCAAAGATTCAGCCATAAGTTTGCTCAACGTTGTCTCTGGTGTTAATTGTTTTGTACTTTTTTGTAAAACCTAAACACAAAATTATTATAAGAAACAAGATTTAAACTTATGTACTAGATAACATACACATGTGGCCTTGCTTACAATGGGGAAACCTGTAAAATGCACACTATTTTGTTATTAAGGTACCTACTGTAGTTTGTTTTAGTCCGACCACTGATTCAACTTGGCAACAGGATTGACTGATCTAAGTCAGACGTAGTGTAATAAAAGTCTCAACTTTCTTCTCTGGTCAAGAATAACATCCTTTTTCCCCTAATGTTTTTGAAATTTACTGCTCAACAGTGTGTATAAAAAAACATTTGCACTGAGGCTAAACACACATACTAAGAAATAATTCGACCACGCAGCTGAACTGCTGACATGAGTTTAGCGAAATTCCAAAATTAAGTTTATATGTTTTAGGGTTTCAACCAAATATTTGGGAAATTGATCTACTCACGAAAGCGTTGAATAGTTGCCTACGTATACGAAATATATTAGTAGAATTTGTTTGCACCTAAGCCTCCAGCTTCGACTTGCGCGCTCCTTCGTTCCACTTGCAGTGGAAAAACTCATTTTGCAAGTTTGTACCTCGACCTTGCGGCCTAGGGTTATGGCCTGCTTCACTTCGCTCACAGCGAACAAATTCGGCCATCGGCCTCGGATCAGAAGATATTCACGTGGATTAAACCAAGTACTTTCATGATATTTTACATTTTGATCGATTTTAGGGGAATGAAACGAGCTAGAAGGTCGTGAAAAAAACAAAATGTGCAGAATAAAAACCCAAAAGTTTCATTCTAGTACAAAATGTATACAAAAATAATTACTTCCAGTCAAAAAGCGTGCTTCCGGTTGATGGATTTTTTACTAACAAACTCGCCTGAGTGACTTTGAAAACCAACGTAAGTACCAAATTTGGACCAAATTGAACTTAAAATGCGGCCGTTGAAGAGCGAACACATATTATTTATCAAATTTTTAATGACACCCCAAAACGTGTCCTGGGGACCATGATCGGTGCTCATTTACTACTCGACCTTGGGTCTTACCATAAGGGTCACTGTAATAGCTCATCTTTCCTATCGAAATTCGCTAATAAGATCTAAAACTTGCAATTTGAGTGATCAAATCAAGACAAAAGAAACAAGTATTAAAGTCTTTTATAACATTAGTAATGTAAATGGACTATTGACACTTGTGATGGACCCAACTTTTTGTGCATTGCAGATTATACCAAGAAGCTTTATGTTCAAAAGTGATTAACATTGAAAATGTGATAAAACCAGTAAACAAATTATTAACTTTATAAACTACAGAATAAATACATAAATTCTAAATAATAAATTTATTTCATTAAATAAATAAAAAATACTTTATTTACTAACAGAAAATTTCCTACTTTTTTAAACTTAAGAAAGTGAATTCCGGTATTCTGGTTCACCATACTGTTACAGAAGTTGGACATCCTGCTTTAAGGTTATTTAGAGTGTTCGGATCTTGACAGTGATGAAATAAGTGAACTTTCAGACACTAGCTTGTTGTTGGAACTGGTGCGATTTCAAAACCTGTCATTCATGGTCAATATTACTAAACACTTGTTGAATTTAAAATTGAAAGGCAAATATTAAATTACAACAAACATAAACGCCCAAATTAAAGTATGTAAACTTAAACTGGCATTAGGGAAATCGGTTAGAAAATGAAGTAACACACTTTACAACATATTAAATGTACAAAAAAAGTTGACCTACAAGTAAACATTTTTCAAAAAAAAAACTATTTGATGATCTAAACTCTTTAGTAGATGAGTTTTCCTCTTATTGCAACTGAAGCAGAAAAAATGTCATATATATGCAGTTAGGAATGATTGAGATTCAATGTGATTAAAATTTGAAGCATAAGTTAAATGAAGTTTTAATTAATTTATTTACAATGTACAGTATATGCCTCCACTATTTTACAATATTGAGTATGGAATTATTCTCATGTTAAGTGTAAACGAATGAGAACAACAGTAACTATTCTCGCTAATGAATGAAAAACAGTCAACTCCAACATTGAGATTATTAGACAATCGTTTTGGTTCACTTTTAGAAGTTACCACATCTAATAACATCTATCCTAAAATATGAAAGTTGTTGATAGAAAAGAGATGTAAATATCAGGGGAAAAATATGAATGTTTATTTATCTTACACACTAATTATTCAACCCAGTTCAAATTTTAAGTTTGACATGCCTGAATTAGGTTATAGTTGTATGGTCATGAAAATAAAGTTTAAAGGAATTGTAAGGCCTTTAATGGCAACCTTTTTCAATCTATTGAAGAGTAATGACAATACCATATTTTAATAATAAAAATAAAAAGGATTCTTAAAAGATACTTTTAAAACCCTTTTTGCTTTGAAAGTTAAAAAAGAATCCAATACAACTTTGCACACAGGATATTTAAAAATCGAGTCTTTTTTTCACTTATAAAACTCTTTTTTAGCTTTGTTTTGAATCTCAGAGAGTGGAGAGTGACTTTGTTTTGTCTGTTAGAATTACAATTTTAGTTCCCATGGGTTGTGGACCCTACAGAGCCATACCTTCGTTCTCAAGAGATTTTTATAAATAAGTTAATGAACATTTTGCAGACATAATGTGACTTTAGTACCCATTTCATTATAACGGTTCGCCGAGATGGACTGTGTTGACAGGACCAAGTAAGAAAAATAAACCTCCTGGTATTAATATAACAAATTTTACCTTGTATCCGTCGTGTGACTTCGTTCAGCGTACGTTTATGATGCGTTTCAAAACATATGTTTCATCATCAGATAATAAAAGTTACATTACATACAACACAAAAACACTCAACTCACAACACAATACACACAACTGTGACATATAATTCGGGTAGACGTCTACTTAGAGTCACGGTCGAATGACTACTGACTGAATTCAATGTTTAGTTGATAGAGTCCAATATTCTTATCACCGAATTGTACAATATATTGGACTGAAACAGTAACTGGTCGTTAAGCAATTGTTTAAAGGTTGTATACATCTCATATTCTTCTACAGCATTCATATCTACCCTTCACGCAAAAATGGATCGGTTCAAAATTTGTATTAATTTGAATTACCACTGAAACAAATACATTAGGTACTGAAGCTGTCCAAGAGTTAATCAACCTATTAACAGTGCTTTTAAAACAGAATTATTTCACATTCGACAATAAGTACTTTAGTCAGGCTAGCCATGGGTTCGCCATTATCGGGGTTTATAACCGATATTTATCTGAACTATTTTGAGAACACATATCTTCTAGCAAAAACAATAAATTCAGTGATAAAATAGTTCATTTTACCCGTTATGTGGATGACACCTTCTTAGTCTTTGATGGGACATTAAGACAAATAGAACAATTAAAGAAGTATATGAACAGCATAAACCGTAACATACAATTCACCCTTGAACTTGAAATAGACCATAGGTTAAATTTTCTGGACATATCCTTATTAAAACATAAGGACAAGTTTAAATATACAACATAAAGGAAACCTACCACCATGGATGTCACAATTCACACCATCTCATTAACCATAAAATGGCAGCGTACAATAGTTTCGTTCACCGTCTACTCACAGTACCGCTTGAAGTCCATAATTTCCACGAAGAGTTGAACACCATCAAACACATAGCCATAGCCAATGGTTACAAATGTTCAATGGTCGACAATTTGGTTAAAAAACACACAAACAACAAGCGGATGGACAAAACAAAAAATGTGTCACAGAGTACAGCAACATTCTCCCCAGAATTTTAAGCAACACTCTCCGTAAACTCAACATAACTGTGGCTTTCCGCACCAACAACAATATACAGAAAATTCTCCGCCGCACAATTCTTAGACCGATGGAGGAAAAAAATGGGATATATAGGATCAATTGCGATAAATTCTATATAGGCCAAACCGGGAGGCCGTTCTTAAAATGGTTTAAGGAACATCTACCAAAGAAAAACATAGACGGAAACAAACCAAATTACGCTCGCCATTAAATAGACACCAATCACCAATTTTAATAAAAATTTTGAACCTATCCATTTTTACGTGAAGGGTAGATATATGAATGCTATAGAAGATTATTAGATATATAAAGCCTTTAAACACAATGACAAACAATTGGTTAACGACCAGTTACTGTTTCAGGCCAACATATTGCACGATTCGGCGAAAAGAATATCGGACTCTATCAACTAAACATTGAATTCAGTCAGTAGTCGTTCGACCGTGACCCTAAGTAGACGTCTACCCGAATTATATGTAATAGTTGTGTGTGTTGTGAGTTGAGTGTTGTAAAGATACCAAAAATTCGTATTTATTCATAAGCAGTTGGTACATCATATCAGGGATCATATCATTAGTCATCAGTCCCTGATACTCATAATCATAAAAAAAAGAAACACATAGCCCATTATATTCATATACCATTTCAAAACATTAGTAATAAGATTTCATCATGTTTATGTAAAAAAAAAATCATATAGGCTTAAGTGTAGGACAAAGAAAATGTAAAAGGAGAAAGAAGAAATAATAATGTTAAGGAGGAAGAAGAAGAAGATAGTTGCAAAAGAGAGGAAGAAGAAGGTAGTTAATTGTAGAGAGTTTGTTACTAACTTTGTTGGAGAGCAGTTGATTTTTTTGTTTATGGCAGACAATTTAAAACATACAACATAAATCTGCTAGATTGGGAAACAAGAAGAAATAGTATGAAGTACAGTATTAAAAAAAAATAAAAATATAATATCCACCAAGCCATTTGGGTGAGTCAACTAAATTAGTCATCACAACACCTCAGATCTGCAGACTTCTATTACAAAATTCATACCTCTTCAAAATGACCAACCAAATAGCACCACTAACTTCCTCAGTCTAAAAAAACCGACCAAAGGACAATCTTATTTTAAGTAGAAAGTATTAGCATAAATTCAAAATTGTAATCATCATTCAATGATCAGATACTAATCAATCACACTTCATTAGGCTAAGTAAAGAAATAATTAATTGTTGTTAGTAATTAAGAGTTTTGTTAATTTGTCATGTAGGCTATTGACTTCATAAAGAAATTGTGTTACAACTACTGCGGTTTATAACCGTTAGCAAGCCGGCAAAAAGACTTATAAACATTGTTGAAGCCCGAAATAATACTCATATGTACTCAATTTGTATCATTAACTAATTAAATCATTTCATTGTATTTCTATTTATTTATAAATCAAAGTTACAAATCGAGAAATTTTTATAAGATTAATATTAAAATATAACAACTATAAAAATTGGCACCCAACGTGGGACACGAATAATACCATAAACGAGATAATATTCAAAATTTTGTAATGTCGGACAACAAAAAACACAATCTTAGAAAAATACGCAAACCTACACAACGGCATTTACAAGGGAAGCCATGTTCGGAAGTTACCATGGTTACGATAAACAAAGACACGCCCTATATTTTAAAATAGCGATACAACTGTAACCAAGGTAACGGATAAAACGCAATCAGACACACACCAACATGACGGATTAAACACCACAGAAATAGAATTCAATTTAGAATCACTGTTTAACACACAAGAAACACTGAATGCTAACGTCGAAAAAAAGGACACTGATTTCGACGGACATACGGGAGAAATATTACGCCATCCTGAAACAGTAGGAAAGACAGACGATCCAAGATCAATTTCCTTAAATGATATTCAAAGTTTGTTGTTGACTCTCAATAGTAATCTAGCAATACAAACTAGTAAGATTGACAAACTCCAAACAAACACTACACAGATGGAAAGAAAGGACGATTTACGATTAATCGATTTAGACCGTAAAATCGAAGCACAAAATAATCGGCTGGTTGCTTTACGCAAGGAAGTTGACGATCGAATTTATCACGCAAAAACGCAGAATGTTGTTAGTATCGGTCAAATCGAAAGCAAGTGTGATAGGTTAGAACAACACAGGTAACCGATCATAATAAAAAACAAAATAAACTAAATGTAGAAATTAACCAAGTTAAGACAAATTCTGAATCCCAGATATTGTATTTTAGTAGTAAAATAGACCAAGTTCAAGATGCATTGTTAAGCGAAATTGTAGCGAATGAAAATAAGCTTTCAGAGGTAGTAGAGACACAAACATTACGCATAAATAAAGAAATTCAAGACACTACACATACCTTAACACAAAGCCTGAACACTCATGTGGAGATACAAAGTGTAATAAATACAGAACATAATTTAAGATTACAAGGAATTGAAAACGATCTTAAAAGAATTCCTAACCTACAAAACACACTGAATCTAGGTGCCACAGGCAAACAACACACACAGCCAATATATGTAACATGTTTAAGTAACACCACACCTATGATAAAACTACCACATTTTCACGGAAATCCTACAGATGCAGTAGACTATTTATACAAATTACAGAATTACACGATTAAAACACTAGGCCTAAATCAGGAACACAAACACAATGAAATATCATTACGGGATATTGTAGAGCCCAGCTTACAAAGTTCGACACTGCAATGGTACTACATGGTACGTGAGAATATTACAGACTTGAATTCATTTAGCCAATTATTTCTAGCAAAATATTGGAACGACACCGTTCAAAGAGATATCAAACGACAACAACTTTCAATCGATTTCTTCGGAAAACTTCCCACTGGCAAACGTGGACTACAATACTTACTCGAAACCATTGACACATTCACCAAATTCGTACAGATTTATCCCATTAAGCGCGCAACCACCCAGACAACTTTATGCATACTTTTTAATGATTACTTTCCTAAATATGGACGACCTCTCAGAATACAAACCGATCATGGTACACAGTTTACTAGTTCAAGGTGGGTGAAAACACTCAAAGACAACAGCATTCAACCTGTATTTTCACTAATCTGACGACCTCACAGTAACCAAGTAGAAAGGACCAACAGGGAAATAGGAAAATGTTTGCGAATCTATTGCAGTGTGCAACAAAAGAACTGGGTCGATATGATACCTATCCTGAATGAATTTTTCAACACATTACACCACACGACAACCGGATACATACCTCAAGAACTCCACTTAGACACAACACCCGCACGATTTGTAACTTATGGTTACAAAAAATAAAAACATTTCTAAGTATAATGTGTTAAAAAAAATGAGGTTCGGTAAAAATTTCAAAAAATAAAAAAAATTATGTTTTTAAATCAAAAATAAAATGCTATATGTGGATTGTTCAATAATTATTAATATCTCTCCTTCATATCCTTCATTTATCCACCTTAACACCAAAAGTCGTCGCTCATGTAATACCTAAAATCATTAAAACACCTCTTAGGCCTATTGCCTTACTTCAATAATAAAATCACCATTTACCTAAACTCTCCATATCATATCTCACCTAACTTCAACGTAGAATATTATCTTATGCTTCACCTTACTTTAACTCACCTTACTTTCAGAACCTTAAAATCACCTTCACTTAACTCCCACAATAATAATAAAAAAATAATAATCATAGTATTTGTAATAATCCACATATAACCTCACTTATGCTCTGTTAGCATATATCTATTCATAATTATCAATTACTGTAAAAACATTTATTAATTAATTTGATTTCCTCAGGGGTGGAAACCTGGCTGTTAGAGTACAAGCTAATTGGATGTTCGTGGCTGTATAAAGAAATTCAAGACATTGTGGCAACAACCTTTGTTTACTCAAACATATTTAAAAATGAATATTTACAACAATAAAAAGATATCAACGTCATAATACTATTATACAAACAAATCAATTTACTATTTACAATTATACAAAATTTGGTCAGCCCTATCTCTCAAAAAATGTGACGCAATAGAGATTAAAAGAAGTTACTTTTTAAAATAATTGAAAATTTTATATTTGCAGACTAAAAAAATGTGTCCTATGGCCATTATTACTTACTGCGTTACTCGTCGCACTGTTATTTACCTAGGATTTTTCGTCGTTAACACAATTCACACAATATGTCCTGAAGCCTATCGCGCGTTACTTTTGTCGAAGCACATGGTACAGTTATAAGTCGAAAAATCACTTGATTTACACCATCGATTTTAGTTCTTAGGTTTACACCAACTCCAAAGTATCTATTCTTCACTTTGTGACCAAACTCGTCACCATCTCGGAGAAAAAACTACATTTTATATGGATTATTCATCGCCGGCCTTTTACAACGCATACCAACAGCTACGCCATCTTGTTAGCAGTCTCTCGTTCCAAAACGTTATCTCGCGTTACCAATTGCTTCGTTTCGTGTGTTTTGTCACGTACACAAGTTGATGCCTTCTCTATTTGAATTGCTTCCACGCTCATTATATATGGAGTTTCTTACTATGCTGGTATCTCGATACATATGTCGAAATTGTGTCATATTTTGTTATTGTTTTTATTATTAAACTGTCTATAATTTTAACTATTGCTTCATACTGTTCACCTTAAACGCACGACTCGTTGAAGAAAAATCTCTTATATAGTTTTCACATTTTACACACGTTCATATTTTAATACATTCTTTAAGTCTGCTTTTATATTACCTACTTTTACAGTCTGCTTATATTTTTTTTTTATTTATTTATTAAAAAAAATGATTCTACTGTAACTATTTTGCGTCATTAAGAAATATATATATAAAAATTATAAATGGTTATTATTATTTAAGTATTGCGTCATTTATTTATTTAGACCAAACCTCTGTGCTTTTAGACACTATAGGAAACTGCTGATTTATTTTTTATCGTCTAGTTTCTCTGTTACATGGCTGTTAGTGTTACAGATTTCAGCATAAACACTTTCCAGAACTTGTACGACCAAACACGAACACACAACTAAAATTAAAAATAGCATGGGATAGAATTAATAAAGCCAGTACAAAGCAGGCAGAAAAATTTAACAAGTCACACAAGCTACACCAGTTCAACGAAGGTGACTTGGTATTAATAAAACTACAGAATGTCTCAAACTTGTTGACTGGAGTCACAGCCAAGTTATTTCAGTGTTTTTGTGTTGTATGTAATGTAACTTTTATTATCTGATGATGAAACATATGTTTCGAAATGTTTCATAAACGTACGCTGAACGAAGTCACACGATGGATATAAGGTAATTTGTTATATTATATTTGTGACTTGGATACTCATACAATGATTTTAAAACTTCTGGTATTGTGAACTTAAGCATGTACCCCCAAAATACTTCATACTTAGCCATAATTAGTTCTAGACAAAGAGTTGTTCCTAAATAAATTCTCTGCTACATTAGTTGTGTCAGCAATTTTTTTTAATGTCTGCTGTTTATATACCAGATGTTCCAAAAGTATGGGAACCCCTTCTGCAACTTTTAGACTACGGAAAGTAGAAAGATCAAAATTTGGGAATATCTTTGGATGATTAGTAACTACTTTTACAAACTTTTTAGACCACCCACTCCCCTCAGAGGCATCCTGCGGGGGAACTCAAAATTGTTAAATGTAAACATTCGGCTTGTGACACTTTTTTTTTGTCTTTCAAATTATAGGCTAATCATTTTGATACCAAGCAAAGTAAGGTACGGTAACCCTATCTAAAATGGCGGTTATGTTATTATGAGGGGGTGGTATTAATGTAGTTATTAATCATCCAAAGACATTCCACAAATTTTCATCTTTCTACTTTTCATTGCCTAATAGTTACGGAAGGGGTCCCATACTTTTTGAACACCTGGTAAAAATAAAACTTTGAAAATTTATAATTAAGAAACTTTTAACCAGGCTTTAAGTAATATCTAAAAGTTGTTTTTTTTTTAACAAAGTCTTTACCAATATCATAGTTATTCGATTTAGTGAAAACCACCATAGTTTTTTTAATTTCAAAATATATTAGTGATAAGCCTATGTCATAAAACATAAATGGAAGAAATCCTTTTTTTAAATAAGGCTATTAAATAAAGAAGAATTACTATTACCGAAAAGAAACGTTCAAATAATGAATGATTGTTAAATTCATTTGACCCAGTAAATTTTACTGAGATTTTCTTTGATATTGATAAATAACAAACATTAAAAAATAAACAAATCTTAACCTGGATTGACACCATTTCTTCGTTAGTGTTAAAATGGAACCAAAAACAAACAAATTCAGTGAGATTTATATCTGCCCTTTTACTTTCTCCCCTCTATACGTAGTATATGGAGAAAGTATTTTTTTTGTCCAAATTTTTGAATTTGTAGTGGAATTATCTGTTTTGGTGCTCCCTGAACCCCAAAAAATTGTTTAGTGGAATTATCTGTGTTGGTGCTCCCTGAACCCATAAATATTTTTAGTGTAATTATTTGTTTTGGTGTTCCTTGAACCCAAAAAAGTGTTTTTTTGGTGATGTCTGTCTGTGTGTCTGTTAGGATGTGTACAGAGCTGGAGATCATACCAACGGTCCGATTTTGATGAAATTTGGTATGTAGGTGTATTTCTGGAATATCTCCAGGCGTTTTTCTCATTTTTTAAAATTTTTTATTTGTAAGGGGTTTTACCCTCCAAAAATGCCCAAAAAACTAGCAAAATCCAAATTTCTCAAAAACGGCTCTAACGATTTTGATAAAATTTAGCTTATTTATAGCCCTTAATGTACCCTACCATATGCGAAAAACTGCATCTTTCTAAAAATTCTCGTTTAAGATAATAATAATAATAATAACTGATTTTTGGGGGTTTTTGGCCTAAAAAAGGGTGGTTTTTAAAAATTTTCAGAATCTTTTTTCATGCCTAATTGACATGTTTGGTGCATATTTGTTCGAAATCGATCGAATAGTTTTAATAATAATAATAATATCATAATATAATATGGATGTGTGTTACATGCATCTTATATTTTCCATGGTATGTCCTACTTTTGCAATTCTAAATAACCACCTCCTATGCTACTCTTGGGAAGGTATAAAGTTTCAACTGGGAGAAAGTATGTGGCAGTTATCTGGTGCCGCTTATTATAGAAATATAATGATGGGGTTTTTCAAATGTGCTAAATGCTCCCTCTCATTAAGCCACTTCAATTCAATTGTCTTATTTATTTATTTATATTACTAGTAATACAAATGTAGTAAAATCTTGCAAAATGTATGACAAGAATTTTCAAAAATTGTTTGTACGGATTTTATTGAAGTTTAGGTACATTTAGTAATATAAAGTGTCTTTTACCAGAAATTTAGAAACAACAATTTAATTTCGGCCTGAAATACACCGTTCATGCTTATGCGACCTATATTAATTACAATTAAAATTCCAAGTAAGCAAAAATTGGTAAAAAATGGAAAAATCTATTTTCATATATTAAAGACGAAATCCTTTTCAGCCATCTTCAAGGATCAGTTGGTTCTAATAAAGGTCTTTTCTCATAATTTTTCTGTGCCTCCATTAAATGGGTTGTATTTTTTATCTAGTAACATCTAGATGACCCGGATCAGTTAAGCTGTAAGGAAATGTCATAATTGACATAAATATTTCTATTTTTAACCCTTAAGGCCTATTTAGCTTGCACTTATTAGCTATACTATATATAATAAAAACGAGTATATTTATCTTTTTTAATGTAATACTAGGTTAAATATAAATAAATCCGAAATGCTTTCATATTAATGTAAGTTGATTTAAAACGTAAACTGTTAGTACAGTATTTACCATTTTTACAATCTAAACAACTAATCATAGCTTGTAGATCATCTTATAATACCAGTTCTTACATTTGGACTTTCGTCTCCCCTGTAATCAAAATAACCCTAATTTTATAAAAATGAAACGGTTCCTACATTAGCCCTTTGTTAAACGAATAGGAATATTTCTTCAGAGTTTGAAGCGAAACTGCCTCTGTACACAATACAGTTGACTACTCCCTCTAATCCGGACACCTCAGGACCAGACCCTCGTCTGGATAAAAAAAAATTCCGGACCATCCAGCGGGTTTTTATACATATAAAATAGAACCTGTAATATTGTATCTACAAAACTTTTAAGACGTTTTTAAAGCGTACCTACCCAAATGTTACAGTTTGCCGCCCACTCACTGAATTGTTATTTTTCGTGATGTTGATACAATGTATATTATAAAGTTTTTAATATTATTTAATTGTAGTAGAACTCTGACAATGACTATTGCATTATTTAATGTTTAATGGATGTATGTAAAAATAAAAATAAAACAAACATGACACCAAACAACAGGAATAAACACAAAATTTTAAAGCACGACAAATTAAAACTTTAAAATTTACTTTATGAAACAACAAAACACATATTTTAGATTCATAAAATTGTTCAAAGTGAATAAGTGAGCCTAAGCATGATGAAAAACAAAATTTACAATATTCAAAGAAATCTGTTATTTTCTTCTGCTTTTTTAAACGCATAGTCACGCAATTTTTGCATAAATATAACATCAACAGCTGATGCGACAGGTAGTTGCCAGTTCCAGTGCTGCCCTCCCCTCAGCATGAGTCAAAATTCCTACTCCGTTTTCCGCTTCATTATCATCTCCGTCGTCCTCCTCTTCTTCTTTTTCTTCCTCTTGTTGGAGGACTACTTCGAGGATTTTGTCATCATTCAAGATCTCATTAGCCAGTTCCTCATCTGCTCGTGAAATCCATTCCTCAACGTCATCTTCATCAATACAATTAGCAGAATCAGGCAGTCGTTTTAAATCCTTTAAAATTGACTGGTTATCATCAGGTTCTGTTGCATGAATATTTAAGTCTCTTGCCCTTGGGTTGTCTTCTTTGCTCTTCTCAACAAGATTTTCGACATCTGGCCACAATTTTCTCCAAGACTTAGTAAACGTAGATGATGGGATTTCATCATAAGATTTAGCAGCGATATAAATTACATCCTTAATGCTAATTGGGAGATGCACTGTCATCAGCATCCTTTTTATCCAAAATTTCTAAGAGAAGCTTCCTTCGGTATTTCCTCTTAAAACATTCAATTTCACCTTGGTCCGTGGGCTGTGAGATACTTGTGACATTAGGTGGCATATACAAAAGCTTGATGTCACTATGACCTTCACATTCGAAATCTGCCTCTGGATTCGAAATCAAGCACGAAAACTGCTTTAACTGGCAATTTCAAAGATGTCAAATGTTCTTTTACACTTGGAACGAATTGGGCCATGAACCACTCCTTAAACAAATAAGATTCAAACCAGGCAGACTTTTAGAATATGTAATAATTATACTGGAAGGGAAGACATCTTTAACTTTTTAAATGCTCTGGATTTGTAAATCCCAATTACAAATAGAGGTATCTTGTGTGTTCCGGTTGCATTTGAGCATAAAGAGGTACTGATCCTTTTCTTATTGACTTTAAAGCCCGATGCAGATTTTCTTGAGGAGTGGCAAAGGTTTTCTTAGGCTAAAGTTTATAGTTAAGAACAGTCTCATCGATATTGTACTCTTGTAATGGGCTTAGTTTTTCACGATCAATGATACCCTGAAATTTTTCTGAAAAACCTCTAGCTGCCGATTGGTCTGCTGAGAGCTTCTTCCCCACACACTCCAAGGAAGTGTACTCTATGGTATTTTTTCCATCTTTTTAACCCATCGCTTGCCGAGAAGTTTCCTTTTCCCCCAAGTTTCGAATGACGTATAATAGCTTTTTCTTCCAAAATCGGCAAATTTATAGGCGTCCCTCTTCTACGTTCCTGCATGAACCACACCCATAATGTGTCATCAACAAATTCGTGATGTTGTTTTTTCAAGGGAGATCGAGTAGAAAGGACTGATTCTGTTTCAATTTGCATACAAAAAGCCTCGATTGATTTTCTGTTTCACTGCTAGCCATAAACTGTACTTTTCCCTACATTAAACTCCCTACAAATACTTTGCACCGATTCACCCTTATCTATTTTTGTTTTTTGTATTTTTTTTTTTTAACGTCCTGCTGTTTTGCACTTTAAGGCTAATGAAGACGGGACCTACAGTTTTACGTGGAATCCGAACCACAGCCAATGATGTCTGTTAAGAAACCATTTAGAAAATTATTCGGGGTCAATGGGAATTGAACCCGGAACTTTTCCATTGATGGTTGCCATGACGATTGATAAAGCTTTCACGACTTAACAACCACGGCCATCGTGGCTCCCTTCACCCTTATCTAAACGTTGTAAAATATTAAGTCTGACTTGAATTTTTACAGTAGTATGCTTCCGTTTTTACTCATTTTCGAGAAGATTTTTGCTAAACTAAATTATTAGAGTTAATTACTGTACAGTACAAATAGAATTAAACACAACAAATAAACTCACAGGTAAACATTGAACTCACATTTAAAATTACTAAAAAAAAGAGTAGAATTTGTAAATACAGATAAACATCCGAAACAAACGCAATCACAGTTATGAGGTTATTTATTTATATTTAGGCCGGAAATAGAAAGACACATTCTACATTTAGTCCAGAAATAAATAGACACGTGTCTATTCCTGTCGATTTCTGCCGTGAGAAACCCATTTCCAAGAAGTCATCCAGACCATCCGAGTCTGGACTAATGGTAATATAAAATACAACAGAAAGTATTCAGGTAGACTAAAAATCATTATCAAACCATCCACTGACTGATATTTTTATTGAAATGAACAAAATGTTTACAACTAACGTTAAAAGTACTAAGAATAAAAAATATATAGGTTTTTAGAAGTTTCAAACAAACAGACAGACAAGAATGCGAGTTAATAATGCACTGTTATGCAGTTCTGAGCAATGTTTAAACTGTTTAAAGTTTCAAGTCTCTAGCTCATTGGAAAGTTAATTTAAAATCAACTGCAAAATTTGTATTGAACAGACAAAGCGAGTTAATATAAACACGGTAAAATAGATATGCAGGTTTCATCAATTAATTGACGAGGTACAATACCTGCTTTTTGTCTTGTATCAAATCCTAAAACCACTTGGTGATTATTGCAGTTTCGGATAAACCTAAGTACACATCTTCTTCAGATCACACAGAAAGTAAAAATAAAATAAATCCCTTCATCAGGTCATCAAACACATTAAGAAGTCATCACACAAAACAAAAATCACAAAAACACAATATGAAACACATTAAAACAATTTTTTTTTAAACTTTAAAAACAAGGATTAGGCCTAATCATGATGACCGATAACGGTAAAACGTTTAATGCGACTTTGGCGACCTCCATGGCAAAGTTTGGAGTCTATTCATTCCCTTACGCCTTAGTTCTTATCACTATTGGGTTGAGAAGCGTTATAATCCTGCAATTTGATTAACAAATTAGTGACATTAATTGTAATAACACGTCTTTTCCCCATGTAATTACTGACACAAATATTCTATTCACAAATGACGAAAATAAATTACTTAACATATATATAAAAAAATGTATGTTTCCTTTTTTCGAATAAATTAAACAAAACCCCAATACAAATATTTAAATTTAAATTAGCATAGTTACTGGCATTCAGCTTACAAATGCTGCACTACTTCTCCATCCTTATTAGTATAAGAGACACAAATGAAGATTTGATTATAAAAATTTCAATTTAAGAACGTGAAGACAATTTTAATTTAATTCATTTAGATACCTTTTGACTAATATCTGTAATCTCTTTGAAGTCAATTTCACTTGAAATCTTAGCAATAGTCATAGCTTGACATAGGAGATTATCAATAAGAGATTTCCAATTGCAATTAGAAGGTTGATCTTGATTAATAGATAAAATCTGCAAAGCATAGTCAATGTGATGTACAAATGATCCAGAAATATCTTCATTTACATCCTTATCCTCTGCTTTACCACCGAGGATTCGTTTTAGTTCACTGATGCACCACTGGAGACGTTCACATAAATACCAAAGTTTTTCCTGAAAATTATCCAATAATTAGTTATTAACCAAGATTATTCAAAACTAAATATTTTCAAAAATCATTATGCACTTCATCAGATTATATTTGATATGTATTAACAGGGCTGCTACAGGCACTGGGACCCTGTGCTGGTGAAAATATAATTTAAATAGGTAAGGTGCCTTACACCAGACATTAAACAAAATTTAGCTCTGTTACCACTATTTTAATTCAAAAACACTAACAATGTTTTAATTTTTATCATGTCAAGCCTTGGAGAAAACATTTAAAGTGAGAGTCAATTTGCATAGTTGAAATTTAAAAAGTAATGTATAACTAAATGTTTAAATAATACTATACATTTTTAATTAAATTTGTAGAAAAATTAGCTGTTGAAAGGTGAAGCTTATATTAAGTTTTACCTTTCTCCATACATACAATGACCTCAGTGGAAGGGTCTTTGCTTAAGAATAGTTATAATTTTTTAGAAAAATATTTTTACTTGGGAAAAGTCTAAGTATGATTTTAGCATCTCTTCAAAACTAAATCCTAAACACTTTCGTATACCTTGGATTTTTTGATAAAATAGTTAGATTTCTTACTTGTGTGTAACGTTTGATTTGCTACTTGCTAACTCTTTTTTTTATTTGACATATTATAGCACTTTGTATTTGATGCATCTTTCCCTAAAAAATAATACATTACAACAAAATAGATGTTGTAGATAAATTTTTACAAAATATGCTTGTAAAACCCTCAAAAATTCTTTAACCCTGAAGAATTTTTCTACTGACATCTAGGGTTTTAAATATAGGATTCTAAACTTGATTGCCTACTATTTGACTATGCAGTATAAACCTCTTCCTAACTTTGCAACGTTGCACACAAAATTTAAAAGTAATAATACTTACACTATTTGGTAATAAAAACAAGGCTTACAATTATCCGACTATAATTTTTGTTTGTACATTTACAATCTGCAGAATAAATTAAATTAAACTCTCGCAATTAAAATTTTAATAAGACGAACAACAAACGGTTTTAACTTTTTTATTCAAAAAGAAAGTATCCAGGAAGTGGGCTTTACTCCTTTACTTATTCCTAGTAGTAATACAACGTTGCCGATAAGACTTACTATTAGACTAAAAACATGAAAAATCTTATCATATGCATACAAAGTTAGGTGACGTGAACCGGAATTACTGGCAAATAAGTAATCATAGTTTGGTTAATAATGATGAAAATCACATTAATCATCAAAATTGGAATGCTGATTTACAGGAAACCAAACTAAAACTTTACCTTACATGCTTTTTTTGCTGCAGATGTTTTAACAATGTCATCAAAAGATAGTTTGGTTGCTATTTCATGTTCAATATAAATAATACCAAGGTCGGTTAGTCTATGTTGTTTAGTCAGATTTCTAGTATAATACAGATTTGTATGATTTTTATAATACTGTTTTTGTTACTACCCTTCAAAACAATCGCTTATTGAAGGTTAGTAGCAAAAAAAGTATTATTTTTAGCTTGCTAAAACTTGTTTCATTTGAGGCAACAGAGACTGGTATTGTTAAAAATATTTTAAATGCAGTAACAATGATTGGGCATCTTCCATTTTGTTTCTGTATAATAGCTTCAGAAGATCTGCTGAAGTAGCTGTTTTTATATTGGGACCTAAATCCAATGCGTGATATTTAAAGCTCTCCACTTCTGTTGCTAATTCATCTTTGTCTAAGTCTTCTTTGTACGTAGCTGCTAACTCAATCGCCTTTTTCTTCAGTTCATCTCCGTTCAACGTTTCAAAGCCAGATCTATTGAGAAACCCAAATAAGCCATTCAAGTTTTGAATGGACTGGAACCTTTGTCTTAGTTCATTTAGAATTCGATCAACTATTTGTATGATCAACTGTTGGAACCTTTTCTCCTCCGAGAATTCAGGTGTTTCATCTTCGGCGTTCTAATCAAACGTTTGCCTTTTTCTTCTCTTCCTTACTATTTTAAAACTAGAATCAAGGTTGAAATTTCATTAGCCTCTTCCAATGCAACAGCTGGGAAATTTCCCCTTACTGATTGAAATTCCATAATTAGTCCGTGATGTACCTCAATACCTGTGGCTATGAGAGGGGTGGTAGGGGCATTGGAGGAGCGCAGAAGTGAGAGGCATGGGAGGGGAACTTCCTGGTGACTCATCTCTTTCACTCAGTCGGCCAACACTGGGCACGTCAGCACACTCTTGTGAACTGTTGTTGGATTAATAGTATTGTCAGTCTAACCAAAACCAAATACATTTAATTATAGTTCTATTTATTTTTTATATTGTTTTTCTCATAAATTATAATTTTTACACACTTCTTGGAAAAAATTAAATCCTATTAAACGAACCTTTTGTATTTTGCTTCTATTAAAATAGGTTGATTCTTACTTACTGCAAAATTCCGTTATCAGGTTTACAAGACATTAAAAGAAATAGTGCAGGAACAAAGAAAGCCTTATGTACATACAAACAAAGGTTGAAGAATTGTATTTCTTTATTATTACTACATAAATATTAAAGAGGTTGTAAATTTATAGAATAATAATTTATATTCACAAATAAAACATACCTTAGTTCCGTGGTCATCATTTTCCTTAATAACATGTTGCAATATTGGTAAGACCTTTTTAATTTGACTCAAACATAAAACTATTATGTTACTGTATATTTTATATTGGCTTCCTTGCATGGACTTTTCCACTTCAGTAATAAATAACTTAAGATTTGCCACAAAATGCTGAAAAAAGTTATAGCATTTAGGGATTAGTGAAATTTCAGAAATTATTAACTAAATCAAATAAATCAATGCTAATGACATAAAATAGAAATGATCAGTAAATCAATAAGATAAATTAAGAAGTAGTCCATCTTTCAACAAATAAATTACAAAGTCCTGATCAAACTTAAAACAAAACTTGCAACTCTGGTAATGTGCTTGTTTCTTCAAAATGACTGTGCAAATAGTGGTATTATTATCAAGAAACTGCAAGATAAAGTTTGACACTAGAAGGAACCAAATTGTTTGACACATTTGCTAAAAAAATGATTATAGTCTGTGATATATTTAGGCGAGTGGAGGAGTAACTGTTTCCGTCTCGTACCTCACCCCGCCTACCCCACCACGAGTGCAGGAGTACAGTGAACAATGATGCGGCAGGGGCTTGCAGAGTGAAGGCAGAGGAGGGGCATTCAAAGTCGGCAAAAGTGAGTGGGGGAGGGGATATCTCTACTCTCCCTCAATCCAACTAAATTTATCAGACATATTATAGTGAAGTCAAACTTACCTCTAACACTTGGGTTATAAGTTGATATGTTAAATATAAACTATTCAGATGTGATTATACATACACCATTTAAGTTGATCTTGTTTGAATAAAAATTTAAAAAGCTAGAAAAATATATTAGAGCATAAATTGGAAACCATAATTATTATTAAATAAATAGGCCTACTTAAGTATTTTTAAATGCAAGCCTATATATATATATATATATAGGTATAGTGTTTTGAAATAAAAGATTAATTTTAATTTTAAGACTGTGGTAAAAAAACATTTAAAAAAGAGTTTAACTTATGTAGGTTTTTACTATACAAACAATACTACTTAAGGTTGATGTTTAGAATATAGTTATACCGGAACCAAATCTGATCCAAAAATTTCAAGACAGATTTTTATAATTTTCTTAATTAAAATTTATTCAACTACATCCCCATCAAAGTACTCCCATGTACTTCTTCCAACAGTGTCTTTATTACTGAAAGCATGGGAAAAATCATAATTTATTTATGTTTATCTTCTCAATTGTCAAATTTTCTTTCTGAGAGGCTGGGGGATAAACAAATTTGGCAATAAATAATTCTGGTGAATACAGAAAAGAAAATACAGGCTTGAAAAGAAACCAGCATACAATTTTTGTACAAAACTTGTGAATAACAAGTGCTGAATGAGTGAAGTAATGTAATGATGCAACTCAAATTCACTAATGCGGCAAAAAGTTCAGTTCTCTTTCTTTGGTCACACAAGATCATCACGCGCATACCACCCTTGGAACAATTGTCATCTCCGACTGATTACCAGTCTTTCTTGAACCTTTTAAACTATTCGTGGCTCTTGACCGACTCAAAACTTCATCATTTGAAAAGTTTATGAAACGATTTTCTGACATCCTTTAGCTTAAGTAACCATATCTTAGTATTTTCACAATAATCCAAAATAATGCATGTACACAATTATGGAAAAAAGAATATTAAAATTACAATCATAAATGAAATATTGTATCAAAATACGCAGAAAAAAATAAAAATAATGCAAGCAGTGTGCTAAAAATTACATATAAATTTTATATAGGTAAATTACAATTGTATTAAAAATTTGGTAGCAATATTTGCTAAAAATGAAAATAATGCAATTACCATAATCATTTTTAACTCGCACTAATGTACAAAAATCCTTGCTTCTTCTGCATCCAATTAAAATATTTTTTGAGATATAGTATCAAGTACTTACTGACAATGAAATATGTGAATGTACCATCTCTAGTTTCAGTAATTTACAAAATATACAGTTGAAACTTAGTATATACCTTCATGATAACCAGTGTGTGAAGTATTAGTATGTTGTACTTGTTGAAAATTGTTGGGACTGAAACCTGAAGATTCATTGAGTTTTGCAGAACAGATCATAAAATACAGCCTATGCACGTTACCATTCTATTATTTCTATTTTAAATACTGTGATTCAGAATTCAATATATAGTACTACTAATACAATAATGGTTGTCGTTCATACAACTTTTCAAGTGGACAATATCATTAAAACTGTTGAAACTATAGCTGCCTTATTCATAAAATTCTATTGGAGAACAAATTTGGCCCGTTTTTGGCAGAATTTGGTAGAATTTTTTCTAAGTTTTCATTTTTGGCTTTCATATTCAAGGTCAGTAACCCGATAAAACTAATTTAAAAGTTTGAACAAATTATTTCTTTTTTCTCATTATTTTTGATTTTAAAAATTTATTTTCAAATTTTGTTTAACCATTCATTTTGGCTTTATATTCAGAACTTGCATTATTCAAAGCTTTTCCTCCAATGCTTATTTGAATTAACATTTCCTTAAAGAATTATAAATAAACATTGATATTTTTACAAAAACAATATAAATAACACAGAATAAGAAGAATCAAGGGAAGATTTGTATAAAATATACCGTATATTATATTAACACGTTCCGTGCTGAGCGCTGTTAAAGCCGCAAAAAATGTCCACCTCCTTGACTGAGCGCAGCTTTTACCGCACATGCAGTAAAAAGGGTACTTTACATTGGAAAAGAGGGGATTTAGTCATTGCCTATGGACATATTTCGTACCTCAGTAGTAGTAGAGTCCCTTCTACGAGTACTGTTAGCGTAGCCTAGGAGAATATCAACTAAAAAGAAAGTTATAGGCGTTAAAGACGCAAAATCGATCCGAGGACGCCAACTTGCTAGTCATTGCTAATAGGACCGTAAAATGGTGTAGCACGGAAAGTGTTAATATAAAATAAATGCTCACCTGATCACAATTAGACTATTATGAAGGTTATTTTATTTTCCTTACTCTAGTATTAATTACCTTAGATAACATTATTATTAATACCTGAAATGCAATGAATCTTTGATGACAATCATTTTCTATATGTTCCAAATTCTTAAGGCATGCATCAGCACTACTTAATATTGCCATGTTCATAGGTAATGTAACTCAATGCACTAATGTATATTTGCATACAATTCTGAAAGGAAAAGAAATCACCATAATATCTTATTGAAAAGAGTTTTCAACCAATAGACTACCATTTTTAAAGTTTGTCTATCATATCATGTCAATATATTTTCTTAAATTAGCCAAGAACTGGAAATTGGACTTTTTGTGCATACTCCGTCGAGTTTTATATTGTTGAATAGGACTATTAAATTCTATTAAACATTTTTTTATTTTGATGATCTGTCATGAGATAAGAGCTTAAATTCTTTTGCAATGAGTAACTTTCAAACTGATGTATCAAATATGTTTGATAAGTCCTGAAAGTAAATATTTTAAAGTGATAATAAGGTACCATTCATAGTGAGGCCTTCTAAATTAGGGGTATCTTTCCCATGTATAATGTGTGTAGTCATTATAATGCATATCACCTCAGTATGCAGAGTAAACTAAAATGGTTGTTTACTTATTTTTGCAATGGCATAGTAGTACTAGTATTATTTGCTGCCTCGTGTAATGACTTATTGTATCGTGCTTAAATTATTATTAATTCGTGTGATTAATTATTTAAAATATTATGACAATCTCGAGCGAGTTACAAAGGGAGCAATGTACTGGAACCCAAAATAAAAACTTAAAAAATCAAGTAATAATTTCAAAATTCAAGTGCCACCGTTTGAATCTGCCCATTTACCAATTTCCTGAACATCAAGTTATTACAATACAACTTTTTCTTATTAGAAATGCCACACGTTGCGGAGCCAAATTTACAACATTTCTACTTTTTTTTTGTTTGCAAAATTATATTCTCCTTTTATTTATTGAGCCCCACGTTGTGGATGCCAATTTACAATACTACTTTTATTACAAAATGCCCCACTTGTTGGGCGTCAATTTATAACACTACGGTACTATTTATTACAAAATGCCCCACTTGTTGGGCGTCAAATTTATTATATATCACTTTTGTTAATTTCTGTTCATAAGCTAAATAGATTGATAAATGATGGAATTCAAAACACAAGTTTACAATTTTAACAAATTATTTAATTGAGAAATTGAAAATTAAAATATATATACAGTTTATACACAAAATAGGTTAGCTCAAATCAAATGTTCGTTATAAATTCTCTTATAGCACTCTTAATCTCGGGGGGTTAGTGCTGAATCTTCCCAATATTATTATGAAACAAATTAATGATTAAAGGATATTATTGAAAATAAAATATTAAAATTGAAAAAAGGGAAATTAAAATAGTACAATAGGTAAAGTCAGTAAAGTGTAAGTGTATGTAGGTGTGTGAATAAAAGTTATAGAGAGGTTAAATTTATATTATTTGTCCAAAATTTCTTCTTATAAATATATTTACAATGTCTTTCAAATTTGGCAATGTTCAAGTTCTTACTAAATGAATAGTTTGAAATGTAGCATTAATCGTCTAAGTAACTATACCAAGTAAGGTTTCACCCAGTTTATAACGTCTTCTTCTTATCAATTTTATTTACAAATGATTATTATTAATTACTTCACTTCACTTTTATAAAAGACAAGTTATTTGTTTAACGTTGATAAAGTATTAACACTGGAAAAATCTTCGCTTTGGATCGTCTACTGGAGAGCTCTGGTCATACGTCTGCCTTCTTGGGCGTCTATTCAACAATTAAAATTGCCTGGAATCCAAACTGGCTTGCTTTGAGCCTTCAGGAAATGGTACATGAGGCCTGGTGAATTTCGTATCTTCTGGGGTTTTGATTGTTGTGTAAGAAAGTGTATTTTAAAATGTTGTGTGTTTATTTGATGTCGTTTTAATAAAATTTTGAAATAATTTAGTTTTACAAATAATATTAAATGATAAAATTAAAAAGAAATTAATTAAATAAGAGATTACATGAAAATACCAAAAATAGCTCCTTGTACAAATTATTCTCTAACATCTACTATTTACAACTAAAACTATACATTTGGCTTTTTGAAATTAGGTTTCCGCAGTGATAGCGATCACGTGACTGTGGGCGTGGCTTGATAAATATGGCCTTCACATATTTGGCTTTAGCCAGCGTTTCGTTGACTTTCGGAGAATTATTACGACTTAACGGTATTTCCTTTGAGATTTTACCAGACATTTTAGATGTAGAATCTTTCGTTCTATCTGATGGTGTTGTTCTTTTTTTAATTTAAAATTTGGTTCTCTTTGGATCGATGATTATAATTCCGACGTAGCCTAGATTTTAGTATACCGGTCTAGTTTCAGATGGATTTAAAAAGTAAATTTCGGTCGATTGCTTGGTGATTGATTTAATCTTATAATTTGGATGGATTGGTTGGTTAATTTAGATGAATTTTGATATGGGAAAGATAGTGATACGAGGTCGAGAAATATTATTAATTATGTAAAATGTTATCGAAAGTCGGGTGTTTAAAATATTGTTGATTTATTGTTTGCGATCCTGTCCGCTAGATGTCGTAGTTCAGATTGTTTATGAATGGTTTTGGATTATCAGTTTTCTGTCTCTCTCGCACTCATGCGTGTTTAGTTAAAATGCAGTGATGTATGATTCTTTTGATTGATTGATATTTTTATGATATATTTTGAATTGTTACAAAGTTGGAGTTGAGATGATTATTTTAACAGCTGCTGAAAATTACTTATAAACACAAAGATCTAAAGTTAAATTTCTAAAGCGAAATTAGATTTTTTTTTAAATATATTTGCAACAATATTGAAAGTCTTAATTTGATCAATGTTCTTTTTTTTATTTAAATAAATATTAAATGACAAAATTTTACAAAAGAAAAAAATTAAAATTTAATTAACTACCTAACAAATTTGTATAATAAAAATTACATCCAAAAAGTTACTACATGACAAAATATGGTTATGCAATAATATTAACTAAAACTAAGAATTAAGTTTATTTAATCTAATTAAGTATTAAACAAAATTAAACTAAATTAATTTGTAAGGTTTTAACCTCTGAGGTTTTGCCAACAGTTTTATTAGCTTGCCTTTTATGTGTACATATTTAGAAATTTTTAAATAAATGGCTAACAAAAAATGTTACATATGTATATTATATATATTATTTTATTCCAAGGATTTTGCTTTTAAACAAATATTGAATTTTAATTAAAAACAACAAAAAATGTCCGACTCCTTCAAGAATTTATTACATTTACACTGGCCATTAGGCTATTTATTGTTCCTAATTTCTGAGAATGCTGTTGAAATTATTTCTGTATGATTCTTGGACCTAATTTATCTGGTTTGGTGTGTATACCAACTTGAAACAAAAACACAGACCACTCCTATTAATTTGTTTCTTAGGTTCTATATCCTTGAAGGTAGAGTCCATGGAAAATAAAACAAAATTCTAAAATCTTGGTTTTTGGCCTAATTTGTATAATTTCAATTACAAATAAACAAATATTATTACTATTCAAACATAAAATACACAAATCTTAACTTATACATTTCATTAATCTTGAAATGTGAGTAGGCCTATCATTTCGATGGAACTCCATTTTCAACAAGTTAAATGGAAATTGCCAAGGCTGATTAACTTGCTTTCACAACAAATGATTGATGCAGGAATTAAGACACAAGTTGCTTCTGGTGATGCTAACACTCGTAACGTGGGATGTGCTATTGACAAAGCTCCTCTACATCGAACAGTTGCTGTTTTTGGTGAAGATGTTGACCTGCTAGTATTGCTAATAGCACTGTCACCAGCAACTAACAACATCTTCTTCATGAAACCTGGATGGAGAAAGGTAGAAACACAGATTTTTTTCATCTCAGGATCTTCAAAAACTTAGCGATAGAATTCTATTCCTTTATAGTTTCAGTGGATGTGACCACTACCTCTGCAATGTTTAGGAAAAGCAAAACAACAATAGTGAATCGAAAAACAACACTGAAGGACATAACGACCAAATTCTATGACTCATCATCGACACATGAGGTGGTACCAGTAACAGGTGAGAAGATGTTCCTGGTAATATACGGCATGGCTTCGACTGAGGGTGAACTAAACAGGCATCGATATTCCTCAGTTATTAAAGCAACAAAAAAGCTTGCCTGAACTTGCCTCACTTCCTCCAACAAAAGAATCTGCATAGCACCACTCCTTCTGAGTGTACTTGTAAATACAGGAATGGCTTGGGAACACATTACCACCAGAGCACTGGAGATGGTGGTGAGGAGAAGAAGGTACTTTGGAGCCAATAAAAACAGGCTCTCCAGCCCCCGATTATGTTTTAAGCTCCATTTTCTACAGATACACAGGTACTTGCAAAGGAGATGTGGCTGTCGAAAAGCTTTAATAAAATGCAGTTCTGTCTGCACCAACTACCAAGGATCCTGCCCAAATGGTCCATTACTGGATGATGTGGAATTCTATGTGGACTGTATTGAAGATCAAGTTATTTTTTGTGAAGAAATAGACCTTCAGGTGTAAAATGTAAAACACTGAGAACAGTTTCCTATGTGTATTTTATGGTTGAATAACTTTCCAAATAAAGCTGAAAATCTAGATTTTTGAATTGTTTTTATTTTACCCCAACATTATCCCCAAAAATATAAACAATAAGAAAAAATTAATAGGACCTTTTTGGAGAGAATTTACCCTACTTTAATTTTGTATAAAGCTAGTTTTTCACTAAACTCATATTTACCGAGTTATTTAAGAAAACATGTAAAAAAAGACCAATGAT
>JAGFPH010006200.1:65191-81347 GCA_018207615.1 Philaenus spumarius
ACACTCGAATGAGCAAGTATGCCAAGTTTCAAAACATTGGGATTTTTCACCTCTGTTTAGCAAATTTTTAGATAATTTGTCCGTATAGATAAATTTATTAAAATTCAATAAATAGCAAAAATTTAGTTAAGGTGTTAACTTCTCCAAATGATCAAAACTGAATTATATAATTTTTGTCTACAAAAAATGTGTTAAGTCATTCTAAATAGCTTAGTACGTACAATGAAGTGCATTAATTAAAAAATAATGTAAAAAGTACAACAAATGAAAGCAAAGGGATTTTTTTTAGATAAGCTATTAACTAGATTAGCCATTTATTTACATGTAAAATTTACATAACATGTTTTTTTTACCAAAGACTAAAAAAGCTGAAAATGTGTTTAAGGGTTGAATATGTACACAATTTTCAGACCCTTTGTCCTGATGGTATTATTCCATATCCCCAAAAAACACCCATTCATTTAAACTATGTTACAGTCCCCTCCCATGGACAAATCCTGGGTGCGCTCCTGATATGTGTGCATGTGTACAGATATTGGCGCGAATGTTGGCACTTGACCTTGCCCGGGCGTGATGGGCGAGGGGTGTGGGGAAAGGGCGTAAGTGGAGACCAAAACATTTTTCCACGCCGCTTTCTAATGTGATTCATTCTTTCGACGAACTGGTAGTGTCACCTCACCCTTGAAAAGGTTACAAAAGTAATTTTAAATTTAATTACATTATTTATGTTTTTCTAGAGAAATTGCATAAAATTGGAACATATAACTGGTTTATCTACCCGCACCGGGAATACTGATGTTTTTAGTATAGTTCGTAGCCCATAGTCCCACTGCCAGCATTCGCGCCGGGATCTGTAACATCAATTACAGATTTTGATTATAATTCTTGTATGATTTCCTACAGGCTGATATGGATGAAATCTCTGCATGTTATGACTCCTTTAGAGGTAATGCAGTAGATACATTAATTTGGTCACAAAATAAATTCATCTTAAATAGTGACCTACTTTGCTTGTCATTACCTGTCTCCAACAGAATAATTCCATTTTGCTGTTTACGGATTGAAACTATAGGACCTCCTATGCCAGAGATGGCGTTGTTGAACATAAAGGAAGAAACCTTTGGCTAAGAGATTGAGTAGAACCTTCTTCGTATTACAAGTGCTTAGTTCGTTAAACATGCCAGGCAAAGCTGAACGATGTCTCTTAACAGAATTACATAGTCAATAAACAGGGGAAGTCCAGAGTCATCAGGTCGTTGCAGGTACTCAAGCTAAAGTGAGAAACATTAGAGGCACGTTCCAGTACGATATTACTGTTTATCCTAGAAACTTAAATTAGCCACCTATGTGGAATGGGTTATTAAAAACTCAGTCCGAACGCATCGAGCTGCGATCCTCATTACACAACATTCACCATTTGCCAACAAGGTGTCCAGTTCTAGAACGTCCCCTATAGCGGTCGTCTGCAGTGTTAAGCATACAACAGTGATATCAGGATCCAGATACTTAATCCCATCGAGGAAATCAAGGCATATAATCATTAAAAAAAGACATAAAGAAAATAGAACAGCACTGTTTCTAGCTCATACTCATAAATGGTTTTAAAGTCTGGAATGAATGACAGAATCATGTCAATCGGTTGCTAAAAGACTGTCTGAGAAAGAGACTTATGTTGTAAAATCCTAGGAGAAGATGGAAGTGTATATAATGTTATTTATTTATTTTTTTTAATAAAGGTTATAAATATGAACTATGATTCATTTTATAATTCAATCATATAACACATTCTTAAAAGAGCACGGAGATGTAAATGGTGTGTAACTATATATAAATGTTTTGTTTAGTTCTTATAAGTGTTATGGTGCTTGGCTAGAGTACAGTGAGGGATGCCAAAATTTAATAGGTTTTAACTTTTTTTTAAACATTAAATCAAGTAAAAAACTTATATCGTGGCACAAGCAGACAAATAGAAAGTTTTGCCACATACTTAAATAGTCTCCATCCATCTTTACAATTCAAAACGGAAATAGAACAAAATAATAGCATAAATTACCTAGATCTCACCATTTCAAAAGTGAAGGGAAAACATCAATTTAAAATATATAGGAAACCCACAAACACAGACCATACCATACATAACAGTTCGAACCACCCCCAGTCGCACAAAATGGCTGCGAATAACAGTTTCATTTACAGACTTCGTACAGTACCAGTGGCACACAACGATTACATAGAGGAGTATAATATAATTAAGTACATCGCTTCACAAAATGGATACGATCCTACCATTGTTGATAAATTGTTGAAGGAACAAGAAATAAAAGCTGCAAAGCCTAGGCGTTGACAGATAATAAATACATTTCAGTGCCATACAACCACAGACTACATAACTCACTGAGCAATGCCTTCAGAAAAGTAGGGTACATTACCACGTACAGCACGAGAAATAATTTATCGCAAATATTGAATAGAAGTCCAAATACCAACAATAAATTCCAACAAACAGGAGTATACCAGATATCATGTGCTGATTGCCCCAAAAAATACATAGGGCAGACTGGACGATCATTTCATAAGAGGTTTAAAGAACATCTTCCTCCCGCAATACGATCGGCACAACCTCCGAAAACCGATTCAAAATTTGCTGAACACATTATGGAAACAGCACACAAATATGATGTGATTGACAGATCTTTAACCATTTTGCATAAGTGTAGCAAAGGGAAGCTTATGAATGCTCTGGAGCAGTATGAGATTTATAAAGCTTTCAAGACAGAGCAAGGAACGCTACTTAAATGATAAACTCAATTTTAATTCCAACCCATTATTCGACTTGGTAATAGACATTGCAAAAACAAATACAGATAAGAACTATGCACAGACATAACACCGACAGTCTAGCCATGGACAGTGATCTAACCACACGGACATTAAAATGTGCGAGCGTGTATTTTGTAATTGTGGACTCGTGTGTGTAAGTGTTTTTAAGTGTACTATGTGTTTTTATTTTTATTAATGACGAAGGACAATGGTCCTAACTTGATAATGGCTGAATAGCCGAAACGGCCGTCGTTGGACGTGTGAAATTGGACTATTGGACGGTAAGTTCAACAAGTTTATTTAAAAAACTTACTGTCATCTTTTTCAAAAAATATTACTTTATTACTTTACCGAAAAAAATTACTTAAGCTATTCCACACAAATGCTTTCAACTCGGCATTCTCTGCATTCACAGTGACTTTGTTTACGTATAGCGCTCGTAATTAAATGGCACTTGGTTTACCATTTTACTCCACAGCTAAGATCTTTACTGTCATTTTAACAGTAAACTCAACATGTTTTTTGCAAATTTATTCATTTGTTTTTAATCATGCATGCTTATGTTTGTTGATAAAAAATAACAGCTTTAAATTTTAATTTAATAACAAATATTTTACTGCATTTAGAAAAGGTATTGTATTAATTATCTTATTAACAATTCTCTAATTGTATCAGATCCTAGATCATTATTATAATCCTTATTTACGTGAAAAAAAAAGCAATTTTTAAAACAAAATGAAATAAAGTTGTACAGCACAGTCCGACCGTCTACCCACACTATGAATAAATGCTACATTAACTCGAAAAGCATATTAAATGGCAGATATGTTGTGTTGCCTTCAGTAGTTCAAAATTTTCTCAAATGAGTAGAGAGCACTTATCATCAATTTAAAGACGAATTAAACATATATATATATAAGGCGAAGTACGAAACAAAACATAGGGAAACTACAGGTAGGACAGTCGAGCCATAGACGAATAGAGTGAGATGCCAATACTGGTAGGACACCCAACCTTTACCTGGATAAAAATGGTGCCATAATTACTAACTAAAATGGCAAAGGCTACCATGTGGCCTTCTGAGCTCAAAGGAAGGAATGAAAATATCACAACCGAGTGTGAAGGGTTAAAACACAAATTATTGTTCTTTGTTAAACTATAAAAACAAATGGTGTGTAATACATATATTTCACAGAATGTATTAAAAAGTAGAATATTTAACTGTTAAGGGCATCACAGAGAGTTAAAATATATATTGTCTTCGTTACACACTTACTTTTAAACAAATAGTCAAGTACTAGTAAAACTTGCATTACTGGTATATAAGTATTCTGTTGCATTAATTTTTGAATTCCGTAAAAAGGCATAAATGTCCCTTATTTAAAGTTTATTTTGTTAACAACAGACGAACCCATACGTTTGTTTTGTTTAAGATATACGAATAGTGTCAGCGATGAAATGATTACCCTGAACATAAATCAATAGATATTTTTTAGTAAAATATTGGCTAAATTAAAGTATATGTCATCTAATCTAAAACAATAACCTAAAAACAACTAAATCTCAACTCTAAACAACTTACAATTTTATTAGTCTACTAATCACAATATGCTTCCAGATTATAAACAAATGTAGGTCAGTACCACTATTCAACTTTATTAAAAAAAGACCTAAAAAATGTGCAGCATAGGGTTAAGGTCATATACGGTAGTTAACCAAAATATATTTAAAATGAATCCAAGAAAAGCACACCCCATCACTTGATGACATTATTAATAGGTAATTTTTGCAACTGCAGAAACGTAAAAAATAAATTGTTTGTGACATTTTTATTCATGAGTATATTGCCATCAATGCTTTACTTAATATAAACTATGTTGCAAACATTAAAACAGCCTCAACAGATCTGTAATAATTTGATAACTACCGGTTTCCGAGGAATTCACTTTCAATTGTTACCAGTAAAGACCCCCAATTGACTCCCAAATTTTTTCAAATTTTGGGGTATATTCACTTTGACACCATTTTTGAATTTCTCATCAAAACTTAGAATAGGAATGTCTGATAAAGTGAGGGGGTTATTATTAAGGTGAAGGAGCTAGGTGGAAAAAACGCCCATTTACATAATGCACTTTATCTCATGAATGCCAAGTCGTAGAGAAGTGATATAGATATCGTTGGATAGGCAATCATAAGGGCTATAAAATATCGAAAGGAGAAATTTTGTAAACTCCACCTAGTAATGAAAATTTGTATTAAAATTTTCAAATTCGTTATTCACAAAATATGGTCTTTACTGGCCCGTCGGCGTCCCACTTGTTAAGTCAAGTAACAACTTAAAGAATTTTTTAAAACAAACTTACAACTCAAAACATTCGACAAAACATTGGACATCCAATAATTCAAATTATTAGTACATAAAACATTAGGCTACACTATTTACATTACACGAACAAGATTATTTCTGCTGGCAAATTTCTGAAACTAATTTTAAAATACACCACAATTATTAGTGTAACTTCCTGCTAATTGATCTGGAGATATTTGATCATTTTTGTAGAATGTCTTTCAACTCTATTTGATTGTGTTGAACCAACAAATTAAGAGTTATATTTTAGTTATTGTAGCGATCATTTTACTTTCTCACTATACTATTGTATAGAGAATGTATAGTGATCGCAAAAAAAATCGATGTTGAGATTTTTGTGGAAATATCCGTTTTGGGACCCACTGAATCCAAAAAAGTGGTTTTTACAAAATGTCTGTCTGTATGTCTACAAAGCTAGAGCGAAAACTATTCGATCGATTTCAAACAAATTTGCACCAGACATATCAAGTACCGGTAGGCCTGTATAGATGCACGAAAAACGGTTTTGAAAAATTTTGAAAAACAACCCCCTTTTTGGCAAAAAAAACCCCAAATATCAGTTATTATTTTTTTATAAAAAAAAAACGGCTCTAACGATTTTGATAAAATTTGGTTTATTTGTAGCCTTTAATGTACCCTATCATATGCAAAAAACCTCATCTTTCTAAAAATTTTCGTTTAGCTTATAATAATGACTGATTTTGGGTGGTTTATTGGTCATAAAGAGGGTTGTTTTTCAAAAATTTCCAAAACATTTTTTCGTGCATCTATACAGGCCTAATTGACGTGTTTGGTGCAAATTTGTTCGAAATCGGTCAAATAGTTTTCTCTCTAGATAATAATAATATTTATTAGTTAATCTCCTACTTTAATAAATCACCTCTCCTACCCCACCTACAATTATGAAGTCACAGTGAATCTGTTTAATAATTTAAATATGTTTGTGAGAAAGTATGTGTGCCAGTTCCTGGTACCGTTTATTTAAGGTGTTATAAATGTGCTAAGTTAGTTGAGGTATGCCAGCTCAGGGCCGGCGAGAATTGCTAGTATAAGGGCTCAGCCACTCCGTCTCGATACGTGCTGCTAGCCGGTTGCACTGCCGTACAACCACCACTGCTTTGCATTAGACAGGCAGCATGTATTTAGTACTTTATTACTCCCATGATACCTTTCTACCCCTATTGGCACCCTCTTTGATATTATACACTTTCAACAATCAATAAATAATGCTTTAATTTAATAATAATGGACCCAGACAAGATAAAATGAGCGTAAACACAACAAATCTGTAACGGATAAGTTTACTTTACTAATATCCGGTTTTGTTTACTTCCAAGGAGTTAATGTTATTTAACTTTGCACGACAATTTTCTAGGTTTCTATCAAATTTTGGTTTAGCATTTTACAAATTAGGCCTACTTATATGTAGCCTATACAGGGTGAAAAATTGTTTTACAATTACAGTGTTACTGTATACAGAGTGAACTAAAAGTCTGGAGACACCCCTGAAACTTTTGAGAGAGTAATTGGGAAAAAACAATCTCAGGTAATGTCTACTAGGTACAAAGATGTACTTTTTTACGCATAAGACAACGTTGTTACCATTTCCAAAATCAAAAATTTTGGGGGCTTCTCAAAAATTTTAAATGCCAAATCCTGCCTTGTTACCCCTCATTTTAAAGGAATTGCTAGAAGAATGTAAATGACGAAAACCAATGGTCTCTATCTTCTTCCTATCTAAAGTTATTTACAGTTAAAGACGAGAATGATTCAAGTCCTAACTTTTTAGTGAGCCATTGGTGAAGAGCCAAATCCAAGGAATGTTTATTAGATTAGGATACATTTTTATGCATGGGGAAACTTTGCCAACATTTTAAAAATTGGAAATATTGGGGGCAGCTCAAAATTTGTATACGCAAACCCCTGTCATGTGACCATTCATTTTAAAGGTATTAACAAAAGAAAACTAACAGTGCAAATTTTGAGGCTTCTATCTTAACCCTACTACAAATTTAAAATGAGGGGTCACAAGGCAGGATTTCCATTTAAAGTTTTTGATCTGAACCCAAAATTTCCCATTTTGGAAATGGTAACAACGTTGTCTTATGCGTAAAAAAGTACATCTTTGTACCTACTTTAGTAGAAATTACCTGAGTTTGTTTTTTCCCAATTACTCACTCAAAAGTTACAGGGGTGTCTCCAGACTTTTAGTTCACCCTGTATACAGTAATACTGTAATTGTAAACAATATTTCTGATGGCTTGCACTTAACTTTGATTTTGAGAATTGTGTAATTATTTCAATGTTTACATGAAATAATTGTTTTAAATATTAATAAATCATTACCGGTAACATACATTTTTTGTGATAGTTAGGCCTAAATCAAAATGTTTCTCGGGTGCAGGTGTATTCAAATTTGTTCTTTCCTTAGTATAGTAAATTAATATACTTAGGGCTCACAACTTACTTTAAAGGATCGGCCAGGACAAAGTGAAATGGCCACCAGATAAAAGTTTAATCTTGCAGGTATTAAAATATGAAATTTTTCTACATATTAGTCACTGTATTTTAAATTTATATTTATATCACTTTAAAACTTCATGAAAATAAAGATTTAGGCCTACGCAATGAAATTTGATCAATCAGCTACTATTGCTAATTCATAATAATTATGTTTATAATAACCAATTCTGAAACAAATTTTGCCAGAGTAGGCAAGAGTTTTAAAAAATTGTGTTGAATTTCTTAAGGATTTTTAAGTTAACTTAAAATTGTAATGCAGACTGCTGTACGTTCTTTTAGCTTAATGTAAAAATCTATTTTATAATTGATTTCCATAAGTAGTAAGTAGTATGCAGTTCTTTAACTATTGTCACCTAAACATATAATAATAAAGTAGCTTTGTTTGAAATTCCCTTTTTATTACCCAAAACTAACACCACAAATAACAAATAAAAACAATTTCAATTTAAAATTCAATACCTATTACAAACAACAGGGAAAAGCCAAGGCTAGTGGATAAGCGCGGCTGACCCCTTCTTCTATTTTCGCCGGCCCTGTGCCAGCTAGCCAGCATTATAGTGTTCTTTGTAATATTTTATGTATTAAAAACATGACTTACTATTTATATTTATAAGTTATGTCCAATTTTTTAAATTATGAGTATTATGTATAGAATTGTTGTTTTTAAATTTCTTTAAGTTGTTATGTGACTTGATAATGAAGCGTAAGAACCTCCGAAACCGGTATTCCACCAAATTATTACAGAACAGTTGACAGTTTTTAATGTATATGTAACCTAGTTCACATTACAGCTTTGCCAATTGTAAAAAAAAGTAGTTTCCAAACTATTTTTATGAACAATGAATTGTATGATGTCATTTGAACAGGTTTATATTTGTGTCAAAATAGAATAGCAAAAAACAAATTTGAATATGTTTCGGAGTAGGTTTGAACGAAATTATTAACTAAAAACATTTTTGAAAAATTTAATTGTACAATTGTGTTAATATAAATTTGTAAATTGTAGATTTGGCACCGGTGATTTGTAAATCTATATTATTGATTTAATCAGTAATTTGCTGTAGTTTAAATTAATAGTTTGTTAATAATATTAAACATCCCATAATTTTAAGACTTTTGCGAAATTGCAGATTATGCCCTCTAACTTACAATACCTGCTGAAATTTTTTAGAAAAGGTAATTAGTGGTAATAAACCTATATTTTTTTAAGAACTGGAATTATACTTTGACTGGGAACTGTAAGTTTAAGTACAGATTTTATTTATATTTAGGTTGTTATTTTATGTGGCGTGAATTCGCCTTCTGCAATTCCGCTTTTATTTTTACAAAATTGCACGTTCCAAAGTTTTTTTTCGGGCATTTATATTACCGGTATTTTACTTGTGTTTGGAGTGTTTTAATTGGATGTAAATTACATTTGCAATTAGTTTGATAATATTAGATAATGGAAATAAATACTAAATTAAATGTTATATACATTCTAGAGTGTTTGCACTTTGTTACAAAGACTTTGTCAATTTTAGCCTCCAATTTGTTTTAGGTCATTATCTGGTGCAAATTTACGATTCGACCCTCGGAAGTGAGCTAAGTCAACAGAAATGCAAGAATAATAATTAAAAAAAAAAGCCTAAAGTTCTAACTTATAGTCTTTAGTCACAGTATGTTTACCGGTACCTGTATTCCACATTTAACAGTAAAATGTAAAACAGCGTCATCGTCTGCAAAAATATCAGCCGAGGGTCGAATAGTAAATTTACGCCTAAATTAGATCATTTAAAATATGGTAAAAACTAAAATAATTTCTGAAATAATTGTTCCACGTTTATCATGTAGCCTATTAGCAATTTATAGATATTTACCGGTACCAAATAAGTAGGACTTAATCCAGTAAATGTGAATGATAGAGCTTGAATAAGTTTTCCTCCCTAATAGGCCTAAGTTGTTTCCATCTTTCTCAACTAGGCCTACTACCTTATTGGTATTTGTTTATATTGGAAAATGAAAAATGGTTACTACGTAAAATCAATCCTTGTCATTAATATACAATATTGAAAGCCTGTTTATAGAAAAGGGAAAGTTGTGTTTATAACATTTAAAAAAATATAATTTTATAGCATAAGCGTAAATATTTTATACAAATAAACCTAGATAAACTAACCTTAAAACTTACATTGACAGTGTCTCATACCACCTTACTTTACTTACTGAAGTACAGAATTACGGAAAGTGCAAGTGGAGTAGGAAAACTGTTCCTTCCATATTTGCTTCAAAGTTAGTGCATTTTCATACTTACGGAAATATCAATATGTTAAAACTGAAATTGTGCTATGCCGTTAATAAATCCTTCCTTACCTCAACATTCTTGAACTTCAAAAAATGGCGGGAAATGTTGTTTTTCTTTAGATGAAACCAGAGATAATAATACCATTGGATTTGGATAACCTAATAGAACTCCGATCCAATGCAGTATTTTGTTCCAGTGGAAATTCGACTTTTTTGGCGCTATCTATTGGGGAAACGAAGGAAGCTGTTTGAAACACCAATGCTACCAATGCTTTCTCCCTAGCGCAACCTCGCGGCGCGATCATGTACTATTTTCGCGACAACCTTTTTTCCGGCACGCAGCCCCCGTATGGATGCAAGATCTATTTATTATTCATGATCTATGTTGAAACTAAATACTTTTCTTTTTTCTTTCGTTGTTTACATTACTTTTGTAGACGGGCTTTGATAACCATGACCCCTCAACTGGCAATAGCTTTGTTAAATCTTTTGTTTATAATGTTTACATCATTAATCACATAATATATAGTTTACAGTTAAGACTACATTTTTACGTTGGAAAATATTTTGTTATATTGTTAGTAGGTGGTACAATTAATATAATTACATTACGTTATTTTTCATCCGGATGGTAATATATTGTTAAAATGGAAATAAATTGGTAGAACAATGTTTAAAATGTATTACCTTGTGTTTCATATAATAGCCTATATTATGTTAGTCACAAACAGGAGAGTTTTTTGTTTTGGTAAAATCGATAATTTGAGATTTATAGGGCGGAAAAGGTTTTTATAGTATTATCATTGTATTTGGATAACCTAATAGAACTCCGATCCAATGCAATATTTTGTTCCACTGGAAATTCGACGATAGTGGCGTTATCTATTGGGGAAACGATGGAAGCTGTGTGAAACACCAATGCTACCCCAATGATTTCTCCATAGCGCTACCTCGATCGCGGGGCGATCATGCACTATTTTCGCGACAACCTTTTTCTCGGCACATAGCCCCCGTATGCATGCATGATCTATTTTATTATTCATGATCTATGGTTTTATCTTCTCGCCAGAGATCTTTCTATCATTCCTATCCCAAAAGATTTTAGACAGAGTATAAGACCCTCCAATCAAGGATAAAAATATACTATATATATAATAGAAAACGTTTCAAATTGATATTTTCGCTAGTTTAATTTTTTTTATTATTTCTATAATAATTTCAAGATGTCACTTAAAAGATATGGGGGTTTCCAGATTTGGCTTCAAATTTATTATATAATATATTATCTGTTTGTGGCTTTTGTATGCTGGGCACTCGAAAACTATTATGATGGAGAGTTTGTGTTATACATTTAATGTGCCCGATAAACATTTTGGTGTGAAATATTGTTTTATAAGATACAGTTTTTCATTTGTATTGGTGTGTGAAAATCTTAGTCTAGAAATTGTTATTATGTTTGATCTATTTAATTTTATTGAATTAAACCATGGGTGTTTTCTATTTTATTGTACTTCAGAAATTCGAATGACAAAATGGAGTTATGCAGTTATGTAGTACTGTTTCTTACTACAATTCCTGCATTGGTAAGTGTACATATTATAATGAGCATATGAGGGGTCTACACAGTCGGGAGCACGAAATAAGGCGGGTGAGAATTTTTGAGCTGTTGCCAGATATAGGACTGGCAAAGCGAGGAACGGTTGAGAATCGCTTGCTCTGCGCCACGATCTGGCATTGTTCGTGGCGCAGATCATTTTGTGCTCCCGACTGTAGATGAAAAACCGGACGTGTCCACTTTTTGGCTAAATTGAGTTAGAAATTGATTATTATACTTTGAATATAGCTGCATCCAGGGGTATTCGACCTAAGAAGCAAAAACGAACATTTCTGTTACTTATTTAATGGCAAAAATTTAGTTTAGTTGCAAATTTCCATTTCAACTGAAAAGCAGAAGTGAACATTTCTCGGGACCAATCAGGTGAGAGAACGCAGCAGTACTCAGCCAATCAGAGTACCGTATTACCCAGGGGTTGTGGCGGGCAAAATAAAAATTCAATGCTCCTTCATATGGCACAGAAGTGGCTAAGCCATAATACTCCACATCATACCTCTACTTTTGAGCTTGTTTTTCCAGGAAAACTGGGCATAGTTACCTGACTGAGTGTTTGGTCAAATATAGAAAGTTGTTCGTAGGAAAACAGAACTAGTTTTGTTCAACAACCCGAAGATTATTTTCAAGCTTTTGCCAAACATGCTAATGTGGTGAAGCTTTCAGACTGTGAAGTATTAGACTGGAAAACAGAAAACATTTCCTGATTGAAAACAGCTGTTATATATTTACCAGGTATTGATTACTGTTATGCTAGGTTTTTGATAGTTCATTGAAAATATCAGCTGTTGGTGATTATTGTAAAACATTTGGATTAAAAAGAGATATCAGTGTTCAATGTAAGATGTTTATTTCTTTAATTTTTTAAAGTATTTAGTTACAAATTTGGTAATAATATTTAGTTCATACACAACAATTTGACGACGAAGGTAAATTGTTTATACAATAACAGTTTTGATTGTTTATTAATATGGCCAACTTTCAATCAAGCTTTGTTTACCTTTTACTTGCTTTGTTAATTTTCACAAATTCAATACATTACAAGTACTATACTATTTAAGTTTTACATTTTGTGAATTAGATAATCCAACTAAATCTTGGCAGATGAAAACATAATTACATTAACAAATGCTATTGCTAGTTTAGTCAACAAATTCGAAGCTGTTACTACAGTACAAGTATCTAACCTGAACGAGCAATCAAATGAAGACACAGTGTCTTTACCAAACCTGACATTCGAAGCTTTTTACGACTCAAAAGAATCTTTTAAATGCTATAAAGAAAGGCTGGAAAACTTTTTCATGTTAAAATTAAGTTTTTTTTATATTTTACTATTTTTCGCCATACTGGAGAACTTTAAATTAATCTAATTTGAACTACTTACGTCTGTTCTCCGTTTATAACGTGTTTTCTTTACACTACGGCCGTTTCGGCTTTTTATTCAGCCATGTTCACGTGTCGGTATCTGTAGCGTTATTGTACTTCGTCAATTAAAAAACACACACATAAAATCACAATTTACATATACTGACATTTAACATAAAACAAAAAAACACATTTAAAAACATTTAGAATTTTTTTATAAATTAAAAGACCGTTCACAATACTGTTTTTTTTTTTTTTATATATAAGTTCACTTAATTGCATGCGACTATTCACGGGTGCGGCTGATGTTGAACTAATGTAACTGTCTATCATTTGGTGTTTTTAATCTTGTTAGGAGATCAAATAACTGGTTTGATTGAAAATTTTGTTTATCGTTTAAAATGTCCATCAGTGTATTAATCCGAAAAAAAATAAAAAATTAGATTAAAATTAAGTCCTAAAACAGACAACATTAATGAAGTAAAAGCTCGAGTTTTGATTAACTGCATAGGTCCTAAATATTACCAGCTACTTTCTACTTTAACAGCTCCTGTTTTACCTTCAACCAAATCTTATCCCGAATTGATCGAGTTATTACAAAATCACTTATGCCCCACACCTAATGTATACACGGAACAACACAAATTCTTTTGTCGAACTCAATCTTCTGGGGAATCTGTAGCAGATTTCATAGTAGCCCTGCGTAATCTCACAATTACATGCAACTTCACTTGTGAAAATATTAATTGTGGCAAATCAAATGCAAATCTGTTTTTGTGTGCTCAATTCATTCGAGGGTTGTGTGATTCGTACATAAGAGAAAAACTATTACAAGAGAAGTCTCTTACTTTTGACAGGGCGTGTGAAATTGCATTGGCTTTGGAAGCCTCTCAGCAAGGCAACAAAGAAATTTCGGCTTCTAATTTGTCAAACGAAGTTAATAAACTATCTAAACCAAATCAATCTATTTCTCTGAGCTCAAAGTATAGGGATAAAACACGATCCCGGTCTTCAACTGACTTACAAATTCTTGGCCTGGATGGGCTATGTCTCAGATGTGGATACAACAATCACTTAGCTAACGAATGTAGACGTAATAGATCATCAATTAAATGCAATTCTTGTGGGCGTTCTGGTCACAAAGTGGCTAAAGTGTGTATGCAAACATTAATGATAAAACAAAAATCCAGTAAACCTTACAAAACCAACGTTAGACATGTAGGTCAACGTTAGGCTCCTGGTGAGGAGCCAGAATGTTTGAAACTTCAGAAATGCATACGGACTATGTAAATGACTATCATATAAACAAAGTAATTTATATACATCGCAACACTTTATTAAACGCTAATGACTGTTCAATGTTCATGGTCCCTATAAAAGTTGGTTCAAAAATAAAAAATAAAGTTGGTTTGAAATAGATTCTGGAAGTCCGGTTAGCTTAATAGGTAAACATGAATTTGAGGATCTAAATTTAAATCTAAACCTCCAAAGACTAACGTACGTTTCCGAACTTACACTGGCGAAGGGTTTGTCCCATTAGGGTTAATAAAAGTTCCAGTCAAATACAAGAATATTAAGTCTGTTGAGGAACTTTTTGTTGTCGAGAAACCGTCTTCACCGATCTTGGGCCGCGCATGGACAATACACCTTAATATTAGTATAAACAAGGTAGAGAACACTAGCTCTGAGGAAACTTACATTGTTCAAGAAATTAAGAAAGAAATTTGTGGAACCTTCAAAGATGTTTTCCAAAGTAAAGTAGGCATCATTCCCAACTATCAATGTACATTAAAAACTAAAGATTCTATTTTACCAGTGTTTCCTAAAGCCCGACCAGTACCATATGCGCTTAAAGAAAAAGTGGAGAAAGAACTTGATAGTTTAGAAGAACAGGGAGTGATAACAAAGGTACAACACTCAGAATGGGGCTCTCCCCTAGTTGTCGTTCCGAAGCCAAACGGTGATGTTAGACTACGCATCGATTTTAAGTTGACTCTAAACCCCCAACTAATAGATGCAAGGTACCCAATTCCTAAGATCGAGGAAATATTCAAAAAATGAAAGGAGAAAGATATTTCTGCTCGCTTGACATACATAATGCATATCTTCACTTACAAGTTGATGACAGCAGTAAAATACTTCAGACTTTTTCTTCTCATAAAGGGACCTATCAAATTAATCGTCTTGCATTTGGTGTCAAAACTGCTCCAAATGAATTCCAAAAGTTCATGGATGACCCAATCGGCGATCTAGAAGGTACAGCTGCCTACTTCGATGACATCATCATACAAGGATCGACAGTGAAAGAGTGCCTAGAAAGACTAATCAAATGTCTACAACGATTAAAAAGTTTGAATCTACACATAAACATTGAAAAATGTCAGTTTTTCAAACAGGAAATTAAGTACCTTGGACATGTTATCAGTTCCAAGAGATTACTCAAATCTCCAGACAAAATAAAAGCTATTGAAGAAGCTCCTCGTCCAACTAGTTTTGAAGGATTGCGCAGTTTCCTTGGCCTCACTACAAACTACTCGAAGTTCTTACCTGATGCGGCAACTATTCTTCAACCCTTGAATCAACTCTTGAGAAGAAATTCTAAGTTCAGCTGGACAGCACAGTGTGAATCTGCATTCAAAAGAATAAAGAAAGAAATCTCGAGTGAATGGGTTCTTATTCCATACGACCTAAAATTACCCTTAACGCTAGCAACAGATGCAAGTCCTGTGGGTCTATCTGGAGTACTGTCACACACTATTCATGGCAAAGAACATCCTATTGCTTTTATTTCTAGATCTCTATCAGCAGCTGAGAAAAGCTACTCTCAGCTAGATAAGGAGGCCACCGCAGTTTTCTGGTCGTTCCATAAATTCTACCAGTATTTTTTTCGTAGAAAATTTACACTTATTGTAGACAACAAGCCCCTGCAAACAATCTTTAATCCGAGCAAAGCACTACCAGCGACAACATCTTCACGTCTACTTTTTTTTTTTTTTTTTTGGGGGGGTTTAAAGGCGAAAAACCTTCGGAGGTTATCATCGCCTGGATAACGAAGAGCATTCATATAATGCTCATACAATCACACACAGGTATAAAATTAAACTTTTAATTTACACACACTACAGACGATACACGATAAAAAAACAACGATAACAACAATAATTATACACTAACAACTTGTCACAGGG
>JAGFPH010006201.1:0-10103 GCA_018207615.1 Philaenus spumarius
TCTAGTTGATCACCAAAGCACGACTTTCTCTGCATTATATGTAAACAAAGAGAGTACCTACACATTGTGATGGACTTGTCCCAATATTGAGCAGCCTACGTGACTAGAGTACAGCAACAGCTGTAGGCCAAGCATGGGAGTCAAGGTGAGATCAGCTGTTACAAGACTATCACTTCCTGACTTAAATTACACGTGGGGTGAGGTCATCTCTCATAAGGTTGCTTGCTGTCCGTCACAAGTGCGTACTGCAGGAGGTAATTTACAAGCCCCTGGCTTTGTATTTTCAATCGTTTAGTTTGCAAAGTTGTAAATGACACGACGAAAAACTTCAAATCAAATAAAATACTAATTCGACATTGTGTTTTGCACTTTAGAAGTGTTGGTAAAATGGAGATGCGTGTGTAAACACTGAATGAAATACAAGTTGCAAGGTGCTTCAAACTATGAATGGGCGTGTCCTCCCTTCGACTTTCTCCCCAAGGATGATTTAGCGGTACTACTAATTCTAAGATAACTTTACTTCACCAAATTACAGCTTGGCTACATTTAACTCAGTTACAACAACCCAAAACGGACTGAATCTTACTTATAATTTTAACTACTTGCATACAATGTTTATATTCAAAACTAGGGACTTTGCCCCTAGACGCTTCGCGTCCCAACCCCACCTCTTCCTACGGCCTCAGATGGCTGCTTCTCTTCGCTCGCAGTTGGAAAACTCGCTAAAGGCTCTCGCTAATCTTTGGTTCGTATTTACCTGGGTGACCGAGCATAAATCAGCTGTTTTACTTGGCAGCTGACTCAAACTCATTAAACATTATCTCTATAAGATTAACATGGGAAATTTTAAGGCTTGTGTGCCGGAGCTTCTTCTCGGGTGAATAGCGGCTAAACGGATGATCTGATCTTAAATCTGACGGAAAATTGTTAGTTTGAAATTACATTTTCTACAACTTTTGTATTTAACCTTTTTCAGAGGTTGTACCTCTGAAGCCTAAAGCAACAAACAAAAAGTGGGGCCCCTCTTTTCCTCTCCTCTAGGGACAAATTCCTACAGCGAGGATATTGTATGTATGGAGCACGTTTAGTTGCCTGTTGAAATTTTTTTACCAGTAGTGAATACAAAAGTAGAAGAACACTGTGGCGACAAAATCATCAAACACCAGAAACAAAAAACAACTGAACAACTCAATGCAAAGTTATGTTAATTGATCTACTCTGATGTACATTTCGGGGGCATAATCATCGACCTGAGAGGGTTTTAACACTACTATGGAGCAGTGGCGGATCCAGGACCTCATCTGGGAGGGGGCAATACTTCCCAGGTATGCAAAATAACTGGTAGGTTTTGGGGGGTTCCCAGAAAATATAAAAAATGTTAACGCAAACGTTGAATTTAAATGGAAATATTTTGGTTGTCAACAATGTTTTACTTGTTAAATTCTTTACTTTTGTATTTACTGATGTCTAAAAACTTTGGTTTGGCATCGGCCTTCGTACAGTGCAATTTTGATTGTTTGCTTGAGATCTTACTCGCACTTGTATTAAATATCTCCAAATATTACACTTTTTACGAAAAAATATTACTTTTTTTTGACAACCTCTAATGAGTGAAGTTCTGATTTTGGGACATAAGCCCCGAAACGAGTAAGAACAAGAAAATAGAAGTCACAGATGATGTGACATTGTAACTTATCACTTAGGCCTATAACCATATTGTGAGTGAGAACAATATTTGTTCACCATACAATACTTTTGACTTTAAAGAAATTCAACAAATCTATTTCGGATTTCAATTTTATTCACAAATTAAAACGTGCGTAGGCCTGCACGCCTACAATATAATATTTTATTTATTACTTGCGGAATTATCGGAGGTTAGATTTTTAGTGATTTTATTATTTTTTACTATCCTTCATTGATCATTATTAACTTTTACTTTTTAATAGTTTTAATAATTTAGAATTACGTAAAGTAAATTCTGAACTAACAAAAGGATATTTATTTGGACAAAACATTAAAAATAAAACTCGTGCTTGATTTGATTAAGGTACCTAAATATATGCCTATCGCCTATATATATGTAGGCCTACATGTACAACTGTATCATAATAAAGAGGAAGCTTACCTATTGATGTCTTGTTTTTTTTTTTTTTTTTTTAATAGAAAGATGTTAGTTTTGAAGTTTGTTTCATATTAGTTCAAACTAAATCTCAATAAAATATCAAACAAGAATACACCAAATTAGAATTACAATTAGAAAATTGGAAAACAAATTAGAAAACTTGATCTGTTTTTGAAGTAAACAACTAGCCAAAAGAGATAAGAAAACCCTAGATTAGAAATTTTACTATATAAGTTACTTAAGCCGAAAACGAAGCAAGTCGCGACGTGCGCAATTCATCGTCAGAACGGTGAACCAATCGATTCAACTTCAATACGCAAGAAACAAACTTGGAAATCGATTGCTTTCCCGATCGATTTTTCTATGCGTTAATCTCGCGTTTCCCCGGTAGAAATCAGAATGTAATAGCACGTAACATTTTTGTTCCGGAGTTCGGGAGGGGCAATTGCCCCCTTTGCCCCTCCCCTGGATCCGCGCCTGCTATGGAGTAGTGCGTTCAGTGGTGTCAAAGCCCTTTGGTAATGATGACTCATTAATAAGTGTCACCAGAAGTGACTCATACGCCATTGATTTGCGAGACGTGCTTGTAAAAACTTGTCAGACGTTTGAACAATCCCATCCATTTTTTAGTTTCTCAATTTTTGCTGATGACAAGGGCAGTTATTCATCTGAAAAAGGGCATTTTATTTGGAGAAACAACCCCTCTTAAAACTTTGACTGGCAACTAAGCCATATCTATACAGGATGTCCCATAAGTAAAGTGCCAAACTTCAGGGAATGGTTCTATGGGTCAAAATAAGAAAAAAGTTCATATAAACACAGACCCAAAAACGTATTTTCTAGGTATCCGCCATTTTGTTTTTTGTACAAAATAATTCTTATCTAGAGAACGGGTTGACTGATTAAGTTCAAACTTGGCATGAAGTTTAACCTACCAATGATATATCTCAAGAAAAATAAGCGATTAAATCCAATCATGAGTTTCAAAATGGCGGCGGTTTGAAAATTTCAAACCTAAATCTATATAATAAAAATGAATTGCTGTTTCTTTGAAATCGCATCAACTGAGAACTGCTGGACCAATTTGGCAATTTTTTGTTTTAAAATGTTCGTAATAGTCCGAACTAGGTTTTTATATAAAGAAAAATTTGAAAAGTTCCCGAAAAAGATTCAAATTTGGAAAAAACTAAACAGCCTCTTTTGTATGGACTCAAGACCATAGCGCTCAAAAACAGCTGTTCGTATAAAATGCTTAGTAACACATGTTTGTTTACATTCATTACCATAGCAACTTTAGCAAATTTATAATCAGTTTATTATTCTTCAAAACCAATAGATTTTTAGATTGGTATGACAAATTAAAAGCAAACACAAACAAAAATCAATAAAACATGCTTAGGCCTACTATATTATAATTCAATTTAAACATCGGTTGTTACATATTATTATAAATAAAACAACTGTTATGGATCAAAAACTGAACATAATTTTAGGTTAGGCCTACAATGAACCAAAACACTTTTATTTGCAACCAATTTCTCTAATTTATAATCGGGTTATTATTCTTCAAAAACCAAAACAGCTTTTTTAGGTTAGATTGCCAAACAACACAAACAAAAATCAACGAAAAATGCTTACTGTATTATAATTCAATTCAAACATCGGTTGTTACATATCTATTTACTTACATATATGCTGTTTAAAATATTGTTTGTATAAATTGTTGACATAAACACCATTTGCAATTCAATAACTTAAGTCAAAAGAATGAAATTTGATAACTACCCTTAAAATTAAATAAAGCAATAGCGAAGCATTGCCGGGTCCACTAGTTACTCAATAAAGATAACGACAGCAAATGTGCGTACAATATTGCTGTATTTACTGTGTTGTTATAGGATGCCCGGGCTAGACAAACCAATTATTACACACAACTGAACTATTATCCTTCTTCCGATTGTTTTGACAGTTACACCATCCGAAAGGGAATCAAAAGGGCTACAAAAAAAGTTCCATGAAATTTTTTTGTTAAAATGTACGGTTTTTGAGTAATTTAGGTTTGAAATTTTCAAACAGCCGCCATTTTGAAACGCATGATTGGATTAATCGCTTATTTTTCTTGAGATATATATCATTGGTAGATTAAACTTCATGCCAAGTTTGAACTCAATCAGTCAAACAATTCTTTAGATAAGAATTATTTTGTACAAAAACAAAATGGCGGATATCTAGAAACGAATCGTTTTCGGGTCTGTGTCCATATGAACTTTTTTTCTTATTTTAACCCATAGAACCACTCCCCGAAGTTTGACACTTTACTTATGGGACACCCTGTATAATCTATTTATGGACACAAAATAGATCCTCAAGCTGGCTCTATACTCAAGATATAAAAATTATTTTAATGTTTACCAAAACAATCATGACTAACTCGATTGGAGCTATATATATATAAATTTCTGTAACACAGTTTTTGTGTGCTCACTTGGGAATTCATAACTTAGATAATTATATTGCTGGTTCTGCCAACGATACTAAAGATGTTGGCAGTTTGGTTTGGCAGCTTTATTGCTATTGCTACATTGTTATTAACGGGTAATTTGTCATTACACGTACAGTATATTCTAGTGTATATAAATCGAAGGCCGTGCCGCTCCCACGATTGCAATCATTATGCAATCATTGCACAATTAGGCACGGCATCCTACCAGTTATGAAATGAATAGTGCTCTTCCTCATGCACGACCAAGTGTGACATTATTTGTTAAAGGCGACCAATTCTTGTCTCCAATACAGCTCGTGACTTAACTGTTACGCATTTAGGAGAACTTACGTAGCTATATGTAGGGTTCTTTCTACCTGACAGCTTGGACTTTAACGGGGCGTAGCATTTTTGTATTCTTTTGCAATAACGCACTCCGGTTGAAAATTCAACCCATTAATGCTCTGAAAAGGCAATCTATTTTTGTATTCCTGTATGCATATTCTTTGGGTTTTATGAATTTGGCCACAAAATAAATAAACAAATATTTTCTAACGATCCAATTTGTGCATAGAGGTGGTTGATTTTTCAACCAGAGAGGGCTATATGCAAGTGGTGTACATTTTTTGTGGGAAATAAAAATTCATGTTATAAACAAACCATTTACCTAACTAAAGAGTATATAAATGGTATACAATAATATTAATTATGTTTTGAACTGTATACACTGTGGACAAAAGTCCCGGGCAGAATTAAGAACTTTAAAACAAAGTTAGAAAATAGTTATTTGTGAATCTAGGGTGCAAAGTTGAGTTTGTCTCACGACATACACATTTGACGCCCGAGGCGTAGCAGAAGGCGTCAAAGTTTATTGAGGGTGACAAAGTAATACACACAATTGTTTTCCTACATTTTAAATTAGTGGTTCAGTTTATAAAAGATCTGTTTTACAGAGGTTAGTCCCACAACAATAAAAACTTTCAAAACATAGACTACATTAGCTATTTACTTTGCACCTTACTCTAGTGCGCAAAGTAAACAGCTGGCGTGCAAAAAGTATTACTTTACCGCATGTTTAGTTTGCGTACTGCTGTGAGTGTTGCATTTATTAAGTAGCTGTAGGAATGCCTTGTGGTGTTCACAATTTACTTTCTTAGTACAGGTCAAAAAAGATTTTCATTGGAATTAATTCAACCAGGTGACGTCATTGTGAGGTCATCATAAACATTGTGGAGAAAGTCTACCGATTTCCTCCGTCTGGAAGGGGGTTGGGGAGGGGAAAGGCATAACAAACGTATAAAAATCATAAAATGTACAATTTAAATAAAACTATTAACTTTTATTAGGCCTGTTACTATAATATAGCATGGTACGGAAAGGTAAATAGTGTTATTTCAAACATTACGTGAGTTGTAGGCTATATAGTACTTAGAAGGACGTTTATGATGTTAATTTCGTTTAATGTATATCAGAAAAGTTTCCCAGTCTCCTGTTATGCGCGTTCTTTTTCCTTTTTAACCCCCATTTACTCCCCCCCCCCCCCCCAAGGTCACGAAGTCTCAAAATATGCCATAAACCAAAATTTCCGAAGATTTTATAAAAATTGCATTTACAAGTTTTTTTTTATTTAAATTGTTTTGTTTAAACACCACTATTTTCCTTTTAAACCCCCTAATCCCTCCCCAGGCGCGAATGTTTTACTTCGTTCTTGTGCTACAAAGAGCATTTGTACTAAATTTTAAATTTCTTGCTTGACTTTAAATTTTTTTACTAAAAAAAATATTTTTCCATAACACGGAATCTATAAAGCCCTTAAGGCTAGGCGCATATTGGGACGCGATTGACGCGTGTGAGATGACATGATGCGAGCTGCATGACACGATCGCGCCACACGCGTTGCTTTGGGAACGCCTATTACAACGCAGTTGCTCCCAACTCTTGCCTAGTAGACACGAGTATTTTACTTCATTTTATTTTTTAGAATGTTTAAATTTTGGCTTATTTGTAGCCCTTAGTGTAACCTACCGCATCTTTAAAAAAATTCTCGATTAATAATAAGTAATAATATTTATTAGTTACTCTCCTAACGTAGGCTTAAAATTTGCGTGCGAAGCACGCAATGCACTGTGTATTGAAAATTCTCCCAATATGGGGGTTAGCGTGTGAAGCACGCAATGCATGGTGTATTGAAAATACTCCCAACATGGGGGTTGTCGTGCGAAGCACGCAATACACTGTGTATTGAAAATACTCCCAAAATGGGGGTTGTCGTGCGAAACACGCAATGCACTGTGTATTGAAAATTCTCCCAACATGGGGGTTGGCGTGCGAAGCACGCAATGCACTGTGTATTGAAAATTCTCCCTATATGGGGGTTGGCGTGCGAAGCACGAAATGCACTGTGTTTTGAAAATTCTCCCAATATAGGGGTTAGCGTGCGGAGCACGCAATGCACTCTGTATTGAAAATTCTCCCAATATGGGAGTTGGCGTGCGAAGCACGCAATGCACTGTGTATTGAAAATTCTCCCAATATGGGGGTTGGCGTGCGAAGCACGCAATGCATGGTGTATTGAAAATTCTCCCAACATGGGGGTTGGCGTGCGAAGCACGCAATGCACTGTGTATTGAAAATTCTCCCAATATGGGGGTTAGCGTGCGAAGCACGCAATGCACTGTGTATTGAAAATTCTCCCAATATGGGAGTTGGCGTGCGAAGCACGCAATGCACTGTGTATTGAAAATTCTCCCAACATGGGGGTTGGCGTGCGAAGCACGCAATGCACTGTGTATTGAAAATTCTCCCAATACGGGGGTTAGCGTGCGAAGCACGCAATACATTGTGTATTGAAAATACTCCCAATATGGGGGTTGGCGTGCGAAGCACGCAATGCATTGTGCGTCGGCCGCTTCTCATAGTGTTCAGTGTCAAGCTCACATGTGCGTCCTTAGCAGTGAACGTGATGATAATTTAAATATGTTTGTGAGAAAGTATGTGCCAGTTTCTGGTACCGTTTATTTCAGTCTGTGTTAATATTGATAAACAAATGTTTAGTATAGTCTAAGTTATACAAACTTCAAACATGATTGCAAATTAAATATCTAAATACGTAAGTACTAGGTATTATAAGAACTTAATTAATATAAAAATCAGTTTTTTACAGTATATGTTTTGTACATTACAAATAATAACTGGGTCCGTATTATATTTCAACTAGTGATCTTATAAATCAATGAATTGGTAATTACTTGTGTGGAAAACCTCTTAATCTGGTTTAAATTATTTTATTTTATTATAATTAAGGTTAGAGGTTATGTTTGATTAAAGTAATAAACTTTTTTCCAACTGAAGGTTTAGCTTAACTTGAGAAAATCACAAAAATCTATACATTTGTAACTAAAAGCGCCATTAATCTTTGGACAATCCGCCAGCGGTTACGACTGAACCAATTTCAAACTTCGCCCGGCGATACAAATAGAGTGGGACGCGAATGGACGATCCCATGGTGTAACTAGATATCTACTTACATCATGGACGATTCTACCCAGGGGCAATGGATGTCCAGTACTAAGCAGCTTATTAGATGATACAATGGCTGAGTTAGCTGTAGCATGTTAAAAGAGGAATTGAAATGTATAAAATCACGTGAAAATGTTATTTTAAACACTTTGATGATTTTATAATATAGATCTAGGGCCTGGTATTTAAGGGTACAAACGCGAGAAATATAACCGACTATAAACAACTGGTAAACTCGTTTTGTTGTAAAGTACATATGTAGTGGACAAACACCGAATAAATCAAGCCCATCCTTTTGGCAATGGTTATCCCCGATAATAGCGACATAAACTACATTCTTTTGCAACAAAAATACTAAAAGGGACAGGATTCTTGAAGGCATAATTAGATACAATTGACAGAGAGCTCTGCTCTTTACCAGGGGAGGGGGCTGTGGAGGGCCTTTGGGTTATTATATTTTTGTTTTGTTTATTGAGTAGTCTCAGACAACATAACTTGTATCGAATATTTCACCCACTAAATATTAACCAATCTCAATAAAAAACAAAAGCCATTGAAAAGGAAATGTTTTAAACTTTAATTTTTGTATTTTCAAATTTCTTCCAAAACGTGTATTAACATTGTAATCATCGTTGTAATACTGTAGTCTAAATCAACTGATGCCGCGCGAAAAATCACAAGAAAATGGCTCAAACTATTATAGTCACTTTTTAAAGGCACATAACCGTTAAACAGACTTGTTTTGAGAAGATAAGGACACCTTTGGATTCGTCAAGATTTGAACTTTCTACCACGATCTTCCAATCATTCGTCACATTTATGGTTTCTTAGATATGAAGTTTTCTGTAAACCCTTGCAATTAAACAGTTTTTAACCAATGAGAAAGCACATTTTGCAATCGATGTATCTATTACAAATCGATATATTTGTATAATGATTTTTATATTTATTTGAAGTGCAAGTTCTATATTTTCGTTTGATATTAGGAAAACCGGGTTTAGTGTTCCGAGGCTATTCGGGTATTTCCGTGAAATATGTACATTTTCAACGCCCTAGGCGCGTTAAACCGTTACCTTTTTCCGTCTGGCTGGAACTGTAGGCTATACTTTAGGTTTGTCAGATTTTTGTTTAGTTGTTCTAATAAGGCTTTTTAAAATTTTCAAGTATACAGTTCAATTTTATGTTTTATTCTCTACAATTTGTTGCAATGAAATTCCATTTTTGGAAAACAGACGTTTTCAAGCAGTGTATTCCAACAAAATTATTCTATTAACCCCCCCCCCCCCCGGATAGGATACAGCTCCCTCCTTGAAAACCGGCTGGATCCGCCCATGCCTTATACAGCACATCTGCCAGATCTAGAGGTTCAAACATTTACATAGTTTGTTTAGTTAAATTAATTATTTAATCGTTTAGTCACAAATGAGTTCCTGGATAACTGTGATGTTACTGTGTGAATAATGCAAACGATTTAACATTTCATGTCTTATTGATTTACCTTTAAATACTATTTCTTTATTTATGGTAAGCTTCTAGTAACTTCTGATTTGTAAAGGCAATATATTTTTGTGATTAGGCCAACCATCTAATATATATTTTTTTAATACAATTAGTTCATTATTACTATTTGTTAATCTCTTTATTTTTGTTAACCGTATATTTGAATTTTCTATGTTGCTTAACACTAAATTTACATGAGTTTCAAGCTCTTCGTCAATATCTATGATTACTTTATCGTTTTCATTTTTATCATATGCTCGAGATAATGTATCTGCTATATACAATTAATTCTTTACCTTTTTTAGAAATTAAATCAACATCATATTTTTGTAGTTTTATTAACATTCGCTGAAGGCGTGAGGTGAGCTAGACTCTATATTTCTTTTGACAATTGATACTAATGGTTTGTGATCCGTTTCTATTGTAAACTATCGTTCACATCCATACAGGACAGCTAGTAATTCTTTTTCTATCTGA
>JAGFPH010006201.1:18189-29946 GCA_018207615.1 Philaenus spumarius
AACGAAAAACACTTCTGTGGACTGTCTACTTTTTGGGGAAAAAGCTTGTAAGTTTCTGTTGCGTCAACTTCGAGTAACGTTTACGTGCCGCACGGCAAACAAACTCGGCGGAAACACGATCACCGAGCAGTACGCTACGATTATGCGCTCGTATAAAGCAATAGCGCTACCAAAATGCATATTTTTTATTTATTGCAAACCGGTCCGGGTTACCCGGAGATCCGACTTAAAGGGGGCCGACAACGAAGTTGTAGGCCTACTGTATACAGTTCAATTCTATGATTCTCTACAATTTGTTATAATAAAACTTTATTTTTGGGTAAAGCATATAATCCTTAATTCCTGTTCAAAATGAGTGATCATGAAGTAGTCTAAAAAGACGTTTTCAAGCAATGTATTCCAAAAAATTATTCTATACCCCCCCCCCTCCCCGGAGAGAGCCCCCTCCTTGAAAACCGGCTGGATCCGCCCTTGGTACCTGATCCAATGGACAAACCACGGTTTCTACTCTTATAAAATCTAACTTGAGCCAAGAATCTAACAAGTAATGCGTTTATTAACTCAAAACGCATTTCAACGACTATGTTACCACTTCAGTGATGCACGAGTTACAATGATCAAAAATCAAAGTACAACTGTTATAATTTATTGTTTTTGTTTTAAAATGTTTAAAGAAATAATATCACAGTTATTTGCTCCTGTGTGAAGCATATTTTTTACTCCAAGTGTTTTCTTGTTTTGCTCCTTCTTAAGCGTGCTCCTACGATCAGAAGAGTTAAGCGTTCGAGGGAACTCAAACAATCGTCAGGCAAGGTCAGGAAAAGTTATTTCATTTTATTGAGTCTCCCGAAGCAGGGCTATAGAATACAAGGGCTAGACCAGTCCGCCACGGAAAGCGTTCCCGTCACTGCCACTGTGACGACGTCACGGTGGTAACGCCTGCTCCATTCCCAACGCTTCTCATAAGTATTCTCTGCTACAATAATTTCAATTTCTTAGCAAAGCTGTAACAATTTTACGATGCGCTCTTCCTTAGTTTTAGTATTGGCACTACACAAAGCAATAAGCAGACTGTAAACAATTAGCCTAAAGATGTAAGAAGAAGACAGGGTTACAATAAAACAAATTCGTAGGTAATAAACCGTTGTAGTGTAATAATGTTACCATACTTTTAATTTAATTCTCCTAAACTTTTCTGAAAACTAAATACGAAATTTAACAAAATGTGTCACATTATTAAAAACAATTGTATTTCTTACAATAAACCACCACAACTTGAATGTCATACTGCTGTTTAATAAAACATGTGTAAAATAAAACACATAAAAGTTATAAATACTTATACATAATGAGCAGCTTATATGCATATATGCACATTGACATAATAATTACTACTGACATAAAATGTTTTTTCTTTTTAATAAAACTGCTTTATAGAAATTTTCCTTCCCTAGGCCTTAAGGAATAGTTAATTTAATAGTTGAATTTAAACATTTGAACTATTTAAATTTAAATTGTCACTGTGCAATTTAATTTAGTCTAGAAGTTTAACTTAAAATTATGTGTTATTTTTGTCATCAATAATAATTTTATTACTCTAGGTTTAAATTTGATTATAATTATTTGTATTTTATATATTTATTTATATCTAATTATTCTGACAATTTTAAGTGCATTTTGCTCGTTTTTTTTTTAAGAAGAAATTACTTGAGGACCTTGGTAACTTTTTAACATAAAGTAACCTCGCTTGCAACTCTTTCATTAAATAAATAATATTTTTTAATGTTTATTTTAATTTGAAGCTGAGTACTTAAAATTTGTTGTTTTTAAATTTTGAGTTATCAATAATTACCGATATTCTAAGTTTAAATCTTATTATTATTTATATATTATACATTTATTTATTTATATCTCATCATTCTGAAAATGTTTGTTTTACTGTATTTTGTCAGTAAAGGTGTTACTTAGAATATTCAAGTAACGCTGGAGACAATATTACTTGATATTCTTGGTAACATTTCATAAAGTAATCTCGTCTGCAACGTGACATTAAATAAATAAATACCTTGCTAAAACGGTCTGCTAGTAACTTGACCGCACCGCAACAACATAATATATTACCAAACTAATAGTTTCAGTAATTTCGTCTGCAACGTTATAACACGTGAGAGCTAAGGCGAACCGTGCTTACGCGGTGCGTCATGGCACCACAGTGACGTCACATAGGAGGGGGGTGAGAGGAAGGTTGGGACAGTCGGCGAGCGTAAACATCAAAGGAGTGGACCAGCCCTTGTATTCTATAGTCCTGCCCCCGAAGATGCAAAAACTAAAAAGTCTTAATTTGCTCCGGCTTGCTGTTGAAGCAGTTTTTGAAGTGAGAATTTCTTCAGGCGCAATGAGCATTTTTTAATAAGTTAAAAATATAGGAACTCGCGTTAAGCGTCTTAAAGTAAGACGCTTTTGATTTCGTCGATGATTTCTTCTTCTTAATTGTTTTACACACGTGCTTATATAAACCAGAAGTTTAATGTAACTGCTGATCGTAAAAGAAGAAGAAATCGACGAAATAAAATAGGCAGTGGTAAATTCAAACTCAATAGCTGTATGGATTTTGACGTCGCGCTACCGATGAAATGGACATTACACATCCTAATTTAGAAAGTTGTGTTAAATTAGTGTACTTTGTGATAGCTCGAAACCTTTCAAGAAACCTGTGTTGGTTAAGTACAGAAGTGAAAACTTTCATGAATGTAAATCGTTGATTATATTGGTTAAGTCGAAATTTGATCATTATTTTTATCTTGTCCCTTTTAAAATTGAAATCCAAAGATTGTCTATACATGTTATTTTTAATTTTTTTAATTTCAATTCTAAATGGGGAAATATACAAATAATGATCAAATGTCGAATTAAACCAATATAACCAACGATTCATATTCATAGAAGGTTTCACTTCTGTCTGCAGTTCAACAACTGCTTTCTTTTTTTTCGATGAGGACACATCTCCAGCAGAACCTTAAAAATCTAAAAAGTACTACAAAAGTAGCCTACTTTTAAAAAGTACTAAAGTAATATCTGCTTTTAAAGTACTTTTGACAAAAACTACCACAAAATCCTACCCGTGTTCCGTTTTTTTAACGAATATTTTAAGCCTATTTTTAAGTTACCAAATGGAGTGAATATAAAATTTGAGATTTTTAAATGAAATGTTCTTTATGGCAATCTTTATTTTATATCCTAGTGAGCTTAGTTTGTTCTGGTAAAACCTAAAACTTTAATTTTAGGATTGATTGAGGCTGCTGATTATTGGAATTGTGGTGTAAGTTCAGTTAACAGGATTAAGGGAATTTAAACATTGAAAAGTAAACAAGAACTGATTTTCTCTCTCAATATTTAGCATTATATTCTGAGGAAATTGTTCGTATTAGTTTTTACATTATAGCTTTATATAATAGAATTAATTTCACCTAGCACTTAGCAAACAATGTTTATTTTAAATTAAATCTACTAGCTGACCCAAGGGTGCGAATATTTCACTAGTTAGAAGTAGTTACCTGAACAAATACATTGATTTAATTTAGTAAATTACGTTTATTGATTTACGTTGTTTTACGTTGGTTTAGTTTGATTAATTTATGTGATAGATTACACTTTCATATTCATATAGAATGTAAACCATAGGCGTAACAAGGACGACTAAATTAGGGGGGAGGTGGGGGTTGGAAATTTTTTTAAAATTAAGATGCAAAATAACACGTTTTAGGCTTTCCAAAAGTACTTTAAAATGATATAGGTTTGTTTAACTTTCCACTCCTAATTGTGATTCAGGCCTATTTTAAAATAATTTAGAATAGCAACCATGACTCATCCCCCGCCAAATCTTTCCGTGCACTGCCTCTAACCCCATAGGCTTGGAACACACGGCATTTTTTTTGCCGTCTGCGGATTAGTTACCGTCGCCGCTTATAAAAAGCCTCATTGGAATTCATTAAACTGAAGTGCCTAGTTCATCAATCACGAAGTGTGTTATGTAATATATTATTTATTTTAATGTTTTATTGATGTGAACAGAGAGAAACTCTCGCTTTATTGTTATTTCATCGCTGATTGAAAAGGAAGCAAAAAAATATACTTATTTGGGTTCATCCAATCAATAAATAAAAGAAGAGAAGATTTTGGAGCATTCTACACTGTACCTCCTGATCTGAGGAACTAGAAGAAACATTTTTCAATTATTATTTAAGAATGTCGGTTTCGTCATTTGACAAACTGCACACGCGGCTGAAGGATAGTATTCTACGAAAAAAATACAAAAATAAGGAAAATTGGCGTGCATTTGGTCACGTTCGCCACTGTTTGGACGGAGGCGGTGGAAAATCCGTCGATTGTAGTGGCAGGGAGCGGCTGCACAGCTACCGTCAGCGGTAAATAAACCGATCGTTTATTTTTCCGACCAATGTGTATGCTCTAATCGCAGTAGGCCTATAGTTCGTTGGCTCTAATACTCTCCTTCGCGCCACTGTTGATATGATGTCGACGGCAAATAATCCGTGGCGGACGAAAACGTCTTGTCCTTCCTCTAGAACACTATATTTTGATACTCTGCATCTATATAAAATAAAGTGCCAGTGCCCAATTCGACCGAAAATAATGTCAGCAATATATTGATAATTTATTGTAGTTTGAAATTTCCATAGGTGTTGAAAACAAATTACTCTTAAGAGCGTATTTTAATGTAAACAAAGTGCGAATTATTTTTTACAATGGGGGGGGGTTATAACCACCAAACCCCCCCCCCTGGTTACGCCTATGATGTAAACAATCTAACAGCAACATGTAAGTTAAACGGATTGTTAATAGATGGCGCCTTTCATTAGGAATCATATGAATTTTCATACTAAAGTTTGTTAATTTATTTTTTTAGCGAAAAAATAAATTGTAAGCTATTTTGTCTACTTTTTGTCAATAGCGGAGAACATAAGCTGTAAAATAATGTTTGCATCAATAATTTTAATGAAGAATTAAGGGAGAAATAGCTTTGCCACAAAAATCGCCTTTGAGAAATAATATATAAGGATATGTACTGGGGTGATATACTATAATAAAATGCACCTCTTTTCTTTGTCTTCCGTGGGTGATGATGTAAGGAGTAGCCTAAGGCTGTAGAAGAGGAGGGAGAAATGTTTGCAATAGAATTTAAATGTAATGCAAATGTGAGATGGTCAGGGAAATTACCAACATCCTGTAGGTACCCTGCTAATACAGTATTACCGTAGGCCTACACCACGTGAACGGAAAGAGCATTGTACCGCCATATCAAAAACATTTAGATCCGCTATTAAAGTTTTCCTTCTAAATGTACGAGCAGACCTGTATTTTTTTTTTAACTGTAGGACTAAGTACCCATGCTTCGTTAAAGAAAATTGTTAAGATTTCTGTTTGACAATTTTAAAATAAAGCCTTTACTGTGAGATATGTTTTCAAAATTTTTGTACAAACTTTGATCACGAACAAGTTGTACATAATTTACATAACAATGATATTACTTTTTGTTCGCCATATTTTTTACGTCTGTTTTAAATTGTATTAGTCACGAAGCGTTTATATAGGCTACAACGATCGGATTGTTTAAAGCAGTGAGTGATCTGTACTTTCAAGGAATGTGCCCCAGAAGATTAACAAGGTCTACGCAAATAAAGCAGGCTTGCCAAGTGCAATTCCATCAAAACATGACACCGTCAGCAGAGCTCTGCACAAGGCCGTAGCAAATGAGTGGTCACATTGATTGGTAACACTGCGATACATCAATCAATAGCCTTCAATTCAGTTTGTCAACCGAACCGATGACCTTCTGTAACTATATACAGGGTGAACATTATAAGAAGTACTATTGGTATTCTCTCAAAGTAATGATCCTGTCTTTACTTCTTCGTAGGGAAACTCAACTTTAATATAATTGCTAGCGTATTCAGGGCGTTTAACACATTCATTGCTAGGCAAATTCGTACTTCCTATGCTAGGAGCTGACCTTTTATTTTTTATATTTATAGCCTACATGAGTAGAAATAACTTTATTTTTTATTTTTCAACCTTTCTACGTAATAATCACTAATATTTTAAAGTGGACGCACATGTGCGTCCACAGCTCATAGGCTTGAAATTGGCGTGCGAAGCACGCAATGCTCTGTGTAGTGAAAACTTTTCCAATACGGGGGTTGGCGTGCGAAGCACGCAATGCATTTTGTATTGAAAATACTCCCAATACGGGGGTTGGCGTGCGAAGCACGCAATGCATTTTGTGTTGAAAATACTCATAATACGGGGGTTGGCGTGCGAAGCACGCAATGCATTGTGTATTGAAAATACTCAAAATATGCGGATTGCGTGCGAAACACGCAATGCATCGTGTATTGGAAATACTCAAAATACGGAGGTTGGCGCGCGAAGCACTCATTGCATTGTGTATTGAAAATATTCAATAGCCTTCAATTCAGTTTGTCAACCGATGACCTTCTGCAACTATATACAGGGTGGTCATTATATAAGAAGTACTATTGGTATTCTCTCAATGTAATGATCCTGTCTTTACTTCTTCGTAGGGAAACTCAACTTTAATATAATTGCTAGTGTATTCAGGGCGTTTAGCACATTCATTGCTAGGCAAATTCGTACTTCCTACGCTAGGAGCTGACCTTTTATTTTTTATATTTATAGCCTACATGAATAGAAATAACTTTATTTTTCAACCTTTCTACGTAATAATCACTAATATTTTAAAGAAACATGCTATCCAGCAGTGGCGCACCGACGGGGACTTTTTAGTAACGTAGATTTTATTTTAAACTAATCGATCGTTGAATACGTAGTCGATATTCAGTTAAAAATTACATTTATGATTAATTTTGTGGTGTGATCACGAAAAAATTATCTTTCTTTTTGAAATAAATATGATCCTTACCCTACGCAATCAGGATTTTGACTCCCTGCGGTCTGGTTCATGAGTTGACGGTGTACGAGCACTGAAAGCGCCGCGTTGATATCGCTGAAAACCGGGCGTTGAATTCCCAAGTTATACGGGAAGTTGAAAGCGCGACGTTGGTAACGCGTCAATAAAGCGGGTCCCGTGTTATGCACCGCGTTTTTGAGGCTTTGTCAACGATGCGTCCTTCACTTCCAAAATGGACACCATTCAGTTAGGCTGTCTAGGTGTTTTACAATAGAAACATATGAGGAATTGTGTATCAGGAGGGCTAGACGGTGGGGTACACACCCAGTGCTTTCAAATCGTGTATCAAGCTTCAGCTATACTTACACGAGCCGACCCGGTCCGTCGCGGAAATCCATAGTGGTGGATAAATCTAACAGACCCGCACCGTTCCGACCTGTGTCGGGAGAATGGGCGCGCATTCCACCTCACCATCAGTTAGTCTGGATTTCATGTTAATAGGCCTACTGTCACAACTACCGTGAATTACAAAATCATCATGGACGAACAGTGGAAGAGATTGATCGTTCTTTCTGGTCGGGACTTGTGGCTATAACTACCCAACCCGCGTGGAACGGAACCGAATGTCAATTCACCGTTCCGGTATGCTCTCAGGGCGTGGAAAAAATTCGACTCCGCCCGGGTCGACTCTGCTCGTGTACATTTTAAAGTGCCTTCACAATAAATACTGTACTTTGAAATAAAAAAATAACTACTAGAACCAGGACAAAGTCGATACGGTACTTCTTACTATTGTGACCTCTCTGGTAGCTGCGCTGCGATAGACAGCGCTCCGTATAACTTTGTTCGGCGTTGATAGCGCCGCGTCGTTAACCCGTCAGTCCGCGTTGGCAAAGCTCGACGCCCGATTAACGATTAACTTAGATTTACCAGCGTTGATTGCGCTCGTATAACATGGCCCACGGTAGTTCCATTTACAAAATTAATTGACGTTAACGCGACGTTGAAAACGCGGAGCTGTCAACGATCGTATAACATGGCCCTAATAAGGCCCGTCACTCAAGGTCAGTGCGGGGTGATCTTGCGGCAAAAATGTTTGTTGCACTATTTTCTGACTCAAACCCGTTACCATTAAGTTTAAAATATACATATAATGTTTCAGAACTCGTGATAAGTTAAAGAACTTTCATCCATTTAGAATTTATTGATTTATATTTAAATTTATATATTCCGACCTGAACTTAGTCCCCCCCAGAGCCAAATCCTCGGTGGCCACTGCAATCCAGTCTCGCCACGAGGCCAGCAACTCCATATATCATGTTTACATACTATTTACAACTGGCAGGGAGTTTTATTGTTTTAAGTCCCACAGCTTAACTCCACCACCCTAACCATTAGTAAAGAAAAAATAAGAAAGTTATAGAAACTAAACACAATCTTAACATTGCCATTACACAACTTCCTTGTAGACAATATTGGCGGTTTGACCCTCAGGCGGCAGTATGAATAAGTCGTCTGGTTACCGTCTCTGTATACACTTGCAGCTCATACAGGGACATTTTAAGTGCTGCCATCAGTTCACAAGTTATATGATGTAAAACATGTCGCTGGAAAGGGCGATGATTACAATATCATAAGCATACAACAACAAATTTACCCGACAATCCCCAATGTTACAACCACCGCCTTTATAATCTACTAAGTCATTGACAAACTGCGAAAACAACAATGGACTTAAAAAACACCCCTGCCTAAGACCTACTTTTGTTTCGCAAGTGCCTGTAACTATATCTCTATTCCAAACTCTCGAGGATGTACCATCACGTATTATACGTCTTAATGTCTTTAACAAATTCAAAGACACCCCGAAACATGGGCTGATCCTGCCGGTTTTCAAGGAGGGAGCTGTCTCCTATCCAGGGGAGGGGGAGGATATAATAATTTTGTTGGAATACAGTGCTTGAAAACGTCTTTCTAGACTATTTCATGAGCACCCATTTTGAATAGGAATTAAAGATATGCTTTTAACAAAAATAGAATTTTACTGTAACAAATTATATAGAATAAATCATAAAATTGAACTGTATACTTGAAAATTTTAAATGCCTTATAAGAACAACTAAACAAAAATCTGACAAACGTAAAGTATACAGTTCCAGCCAGACGGGAAAAGTTAATGGCTAACGTGCCCAGGGCATTGAAAATGTACATATTTCACAGAAACACCCGAATAGCCTTGGAACACTAAACCAGGTTTTCCTTATATCAAACGAAAATATAGAACTTGCACTTCAAATAGATATAAAAATCATTATACAAATATATCGATTTGTAATAGATACATCGATTGCAAAATGTGCTTTCTCATTGGTTAAAAACTGTAGAATTGCAAGAGTTTACAGAAAACTTCATAAGTGTGGCGAAAGATTGGAAGATCGTGGTAGAAAAGTTCAAATCTTGACGAATCCAAAGGTGTCCTTATCTTCTTATCAAAACAAATCTGTTTAACAGTTATGTGCCTTTAAAAAGTGACGAGCTTGAATCTTTTGCTTTGATTTCTCGCGAGACTTCAGTTTATTTAGATAACTACAATATTACAACGATGATTACAATGTTAATATACGTTTTGGAAGAAATTTGTAAATACAAAAATTAAAGTTTAAAACATTTCCTTTCCAATGGGTTTTGTTTTATTGAGGTTGGTTAATATTTTGTGGGTAAAATATTCGATACAAGTTATGTTGTCTGAGACTACTCAATAAACAAAACAAAAATATAATAACCCAAAGGCCCTCCACAGCCCCCTCCCCTGGTAAAGAGCAGAGCTCTCTGTCAATTGTATCTAATTATGCCTTCAAGAATCCTGTCCCTTTTAGTCTTTTTGTTGCCAATAGAATGTAGTTTATGTCGCTATTATCAATGAATACTTAAATGTTAAGAAGCGCAGGTCTTATGGACGCAATTCTAACAGATTTTACAAACTTGGCGCCCTAAAGATTTGTAGTTGGGCACGACTCCGAGAGGAAGCGCTGGCAAACCATTTAGCGTGCGGTGGAGAGAATGTGTGTTTCTCCCCTCTCCCTCTCACTCGGTCTACGATTGGCTAGTCGGACTAAGGAAACGAATGTATGTGTTCAAGAGAGATTTTCAAACTTATCTTTGTTGTACATAGAGAAGAAAATACTCAGAGAACATATTGGAACTAACGATATTGAAGAAAAGTTCGCTATGAAGAACAGAAAGTTACAGTTGATATAGAAACTTTTATACTTTGACTATTTATTAATATTTAACATTTAAGTATTCATTGCTATTATCGGGGATAACCATTGCCAAAAGGATGGGCTTGATTTATCCGGTGTTTGTCCACTACATATGTACTTTACAACAAAACGAGTTTACCAATTGTTTATAGTCGGTTATATTTCTCGCGTTTGTACCCTTAAATACCAGGCCCTAGATCTACATTATAAAATCATCAAAGTATTTAAAATAACATTTTCACGTGATTTTATACATTTCAATTCCTCTTTTAACATTCTACAGCTAATTCAGCTAGTTTATCATCTAATAAGCTACTTAGTACTGGACATCCATTGCCCCTGGGTAGAATCGTCCATGATGTAAGTAAATTCGCGTTCCGCTCTATTTGTATCGCCGGGCGAAGATTGAAATTGGTTCAGTCGTAACCGCTGGTGGATTGTCCAAAGATTAAAATCTGGAGATTGCCCTTTTAGTTATAAATGTATAGATTCTTGTGATTTTCTCAAGTTAAACTAAACCTTAGGTTACAATTTCAGTTGGAAAATGTTTATTATTTTAATCAAACATAACCTCTAACCTTAATTATAATATAATGTAATTTAAACCAGATTAAGAGGATTTCCACACAAGTAATTACCAATTCATTGATTTATAAAATCACTAGTTGAAATATAATACGGACCCAGTTATTATTTGTAATGTACAAAACATATCCTGTAAAAAACTGATTTGTTAAATTTATTAATTAAGTTCTTATAATACCTAGTACTTACGTATTTAGTTATTAGCGAATTTCTACAGGAAAAATGAGCTATTGCAGTGACCCTTATGATAAGACCTAAGGTCTGGAGTAGCAAATGAGCACCGATCATGGTCCCCAGCATAAGTTTTGGGGTGTCATTAAAATGCATATACATATATATGTATATATATATATATATATATATATATTTATATATGTAGGCTGATATATATGTAGGCATATATATATATATATATGTATACATGTGTTCGCACTCTAGCGGCTGCATTTTAAGTCCGATTTGGTCCAAATTTGGTACACATGTTGGAAATTTGTTCAACTCGCGTCAGCAGTTCAGCTGCGTGGTCGAATTATTTATTTGCAATCATTTTTTAACATTATGATACAGTTACTTGAATAGTCGGACTTGAAGTTTGTATAACTTAAGACTATACTAAACATTTTTGTTTATCAATATTAACACAGGCTGTTAATAAACGGTACCAGAAACTGGCACATACTTTCTCACAAACATATTTAAATTATCATCACGTTCACTGCTAAGGACGCACATGTGAGCTTGACACTGAACACTATGAGAAGCGGCCGACGCACCATGCATTGCGTGCTCCGCACGCTAACCCCCATATTGGGAGAATTTTCAATACACAGTGCATTGCGTGCTTCGCACGACAACCCCATGTTGGGAGTATTTTCAATACACCATGCATTGCGTGCTTCGCACGCTAACCCCCATATTGGGAGAATTTTCAATACACAGTGCATTGCGTGCTTCGCACGCCAA
>JAGFPH010006201.1:50016-75559 GCA_018207615.1 Philaenus spumarius
AGTTTTCCGGGGGGTAGTATTCCGGCGACCCTGTTGATCATATTTCAGAGTCAAATTAAACGTTGTGGGTAACCAATCAACGCATAATAGTGCTAATTAATTTATAAAAGACTAACATTTTCTGTAAGGTGCTTACTTTAGGAGTTAAAAGCAAAAAACTGAAAAAAGTCCGAAAATTTTTGGGTTTTTTTTGGACTCCTTCTTTGAAGCTCGCAGGGGTGGGTGGTGCTAACCTAGGATACTTCAATTTGATGTCAAATAAAGCGATCAAAACGATTTCCAGCTTTCCAACATTTATTTCCACCACCAGGTATTATTTAACTGGGCTATCTGACAAAGGTGCAGAATATATCCCAGTATAGAACTCATACGAACGACAGATTATACCAAGAGAGAACGATTGTACTAAGCAGATAAAATTACTCCCACTGCTGCATCCCTACCCAATCCAACAGTCAAGTTATTAAATAGCTTTTTAAAAGTATACAATTTATAATTTGCAAACATACGTAGTTCAATATTCATTGCTTAGCTTTAGAACTACTGTACTTTAATTAACAAGAATGGACTAGTGTTAGTGTTATTGGCTGGGCTCCACGTGTGTGATGATGCTGCCTGTGGCAGCGAAACATGTAGCCATTACTCCAGAAACAAGAACTACTATTGAATTAAATTAAGATTGATACGCAGTTCACTAAAAAATTGCCATTCACCATTTGCTTATTATAAGTTTATGGTTCAAAGCCAAGCGCTCTGAACCATAACATCGAAGTAAAATCGATCCTCGCTCAACCACGCGCAGACACTCACGCGGCCTACTGGTTCTTCTATGAATCATCAACTAGCCCTAGTGTTGTAAAATCACATTTTTCTAACTTGACTTAATTTTTACTCTAATTACTGAACTCTAAATATTATTCCTCGCAAAATGAGTCGAAACACGATACAATTGTGCGGTTTTACCGTCAGTAGATTACAAAATAATTGGCCGAGCGTAAGCGAGGTCTCCGTTTTAACTCGACCGTTCGGCATTTCGACTGTGTGTGTGTGTCTGTCTCACGATTACGGCCAAACGCCTTCACCGATTTTGATGATTTCTTGCATGAATGTTCCTTATTCCTAGGCCGAGGCATGTATATATACGGTTTTTCCCATTTTTCATTTTCAACCCCTTAAATAAAATAAAAATGGCGGCCGGACCGTTTCTCTCAATGTAAGCTTTTTTCCAAAGCCAGTTTGTGGCTTAACCGTAAGTCGAATTTAATAACTAATAACATTTTGCTAAAAGCAAATTAAATTTTAAACAAAATTGTATTCTTGATTTTTTCCGTATCTCTAACGGTAAGCTCACAAAATGGCCGTAAACTTCGAATTTGTTAAAAATCGTCCAAGTTTTTGTATTTCAACCATGTTTTTATACGTTTATTCTAAACCAATTCAAAAGTTTTCCATAGCTTTTTTGTAGATAAAGGTTTAAAGAATTGATATATGCCAGTAAAAAAAATTATTGAAGTAAAATTAAGAAAGTTATTAGCTCAAGAAACAATCACGTTCAGTAACGAAAGGAAAATGTTTAAATTTAGGCCTACATAAAAAGTAGTAAAAATTATTGTAATTTTTTTCATAAATGTAAAAAAGTTTCGTAGTTTAGTTCTAAATAGAATTGTATACAAATATTTATCAATTTCAAATTTCTTATTTTGAAAACACCAGTTTTTATGTTGCTACTACAAGACTGCTAACAAAACTAGGCCTGTTTTGAATATTAATTTATTAATATATCATTTGAACAAAAATGACATATTATTATAGGAAAGTGTAAAGGATAAATCAAAGAATTGAACTGCATACCTGTAAATTATCATTGTAAATTTCATAAAAGTATTTGACTTAGCTTTACTTAAATTACAAAATGAGATGAAACAAAATGAAACCTTGCGGCGATAAAAGACACAAAAAATTTCCGTAGGACAGCATGGGAAGTGTTGTACATGGTTGATATCACTATCACGACGTTTTAACATCGTTTGTTTTCATTATTTCTAATATTGGAATATGATACGGAACTTAAGTTAACTTATAAGTTAAGTTTGAGTTATTTAAGTATGTAAATATTTAATTGTATGTTGTCCCTCTATAACCGTATATTTTTAGCTATCTTAAGCATTATTAACCTAAATAAAACACAATGCCTCTAAAAGAAAATCTTTAGCAGTTTAAAGCTCAAGAAAACAAATAAAAACGAGAACTAGAAATCCCGGAATCGTGGGAATTGTAAATAATGTTTCACTGGCTAAACCTTGTGCTTACTTCCTTACTGGCACACTATTTTTAACCTAAGCTCAAAACCACATTTGTTATTTCAACGAGCGAGGTCTACTGTTCACAGAACTACTAGTAAATTGGACTACTTAAAAATGGTTATTGACATTTTATTTGAATTAGCACGATCACAGTAACATACATAATTCTAGTAGTGATTTCAAACGTATGCAAAAAACAAAGAAACTAAATCAGAATCAATATAACAGTGAACGTATACTAAGAGTAGAATAAAAATAATTACAAATTCGTTTTACAATGTTATTGTACAATAACTAATAAATCAATAAAATAATAATAAAAAACATGAAACTAACACAAGCATATTTACATATCCATCCTATGTTAAGAATGCCTCTTAAGTGTCTTCTAAAATTTCCAACGTATACATTTCCTAAAATTTCCTCTGTTGCGTCTGTCATCTGTATTAAAATTTTCCAATTTCTTAATAGGACAGGGCTGTTTTTATCATTTTTGTTTACTACCGTCTTGTTTGGAAATATATTTAGCTTCATTTTAAATTAACTTCCGTATTGGCATAGTAAGTTACATTTTTATAAAAATAGTTTTTTTTTTTCTTAACATTGGATGGCTGTGTAAATATGCTTGCGATAATTTACTCTTAGTATACACTCCTCGTTACACTGACTCTGATTTATTTTTTGGCATACTAAGCAGGTAGGCCGTGTGAGTGTGTTTGCGCGTGGTTGAACGAGAGTCGATTTTATGGTTCAAAGTGCAAGGCTGTTTGGTCAAACTATAAAAGGTACGTCATCTCCTTTCAGGAAGCTTTATACACTGTCAACGGTAAGCAGTAACGGATAACAAATCCCTTAACAATTGTTCCACACATCAATCCCAAATGCTACATTGTTTACATACTGTCTCGTTTTAAACAATGTTATTTCCTCACTGGCTGTCCAAACGCCTTCATTTACTGTGAACGCAACTCAAAACACTCTTCTATTGCGCGAATAACCTAACCTGAACGACGAAGGTTGAAAATACACTTTTTGTTGTCCTTGTCAACTCCATTTTACCACCTGTTGCATACATCTTGGTGCTTCTAGTGTACTTGTACCCAAACGCAGAATTGAATAGCAATTTTATATGAAGTCATCCTTCCATACATGGAATCCATAGCCATTATATTCCTTACAATACACATTATATTAGGTCCAGGGGCGGATACAGGATTTAATTTTGGGAGGGGTCATAAGAAATCGAAAACAACATTACCGAGAATTAAGGAACAACGGGTCTGGGGTATAAAATATACATAAATTCTATGAAATAATTTTTTAATGCATTTCTAGGCCACACATATTGTTTTGAAAGAGCAAGAGTTTCTTGCAGATTAAAGAATAAAATAAACACTAATTATTGAAGAGTTAACAAGAACAGCACTAAAATGAACAACTCCACAACACTATCATTAAATCCACTTTGTTTCACTAAATTTAAAATAACGTAACACAAGTTCTCACTTATTGAAGTCGTAGTGTTCAACATGGCGGCGAGCTTCGTAAAACAATTAGAAAAACCAATAGAGATTTTTTCTTGCTATTGAATTTCAGTTTTAAAATTTGTTATAAAATACAAAAACTATCAGGCAAGGAATTTTTGCGCATTTTTTATAAACAAAAATAACAATAAATTAGGACTATTTGGGTTTTTTGTTGATATTATAAAAATGTATGCATGGATCACGATATTTCCAACGGGACATTTATAGAGAATTAACGAACCTACAAAATGGTTTTTGAAAACTCAGATCGGAACATTTCTCAGTTTAGTATGGGTACGTCAAACAGGCGGAAGATAAAATTTGTCGCACTAATAGTTTTTGCACAATTGCAGTATAAACAATTTAAGCCATTATCTTGCTTAATGCGGAGGCTGCTGTTTCCGTCCCTACCACTGCCTCTCTTGCAAATTTCCCATCTGCGTCGCTCGCAAATTTACACGTTTTGCGCTATGTTCTGAAGCATTTTTATCATATTTTATCAACCTTAGGTATTAAAAAATCACAGAGATAAGAACTGTAGATTTTAATGTCTACTTTCAGAATCCGTTTGGTAAATTAAATCGGGTCACTCAGGTTAACTGGGCGTATTATGCAAGATAATGGAATAAATTGTTTATACTGCAATTGTGCAAAAACTATTAAGGGTCTGCTGTAGTGGCGGCCATCTTGGATTTTTATCCCATAAGATAATGTTAAATTATTTCAAACCATTTATTTCGTTTATTTTTTATCATAAAATTGTTTGCAAGGTCTCATTTTAAGCACAGTCACAATACGCATCCGTTTTGCAATTTAGTTTTTTTTTTAATGCTTTTGATTTGTTATGTAATTGACATTTTGTAAGTACAAAGTTTGAATTTTTTCCTAACACAATAAAAAATGAATAATGAAAAATAATTTGCAAGCCGGATCCGAAATTTTATAAAGAATATTCAGTTTTTTTTTCAACACCCAATTACAAAAGATAGACTTATAAAATGGTTTGAAATGAGGCAATGTCAAAGCGTTCAGCTGCAAGAAATTGCACTGTTTACATAGGGATATAGTGAGAAGCGCTTTCGTTTCCGGTTGCTTTCTCGTTTACTGGAGCAGACCCTTAATGCGACAAATTTCATCTTCTTTCTGTTTGAAGTACAAATAATAAACGATAATTTTATGAAAGATCTGCCCTCAATATTGTAAATTAAGAAAGACATAAAATTTTAAAAAAATTAGTTTTTAAGCGTTTTTCAGACTTTTCTCATTGAAAAATGGTCCAATTAGGGTCTATAAAAACCCAATTTGTAGGCTTTTTTGGAAGTATCGTGATCCATTCATCATTTTTTATAATATTAACAAAAACCCCCAAAAGTCCTAATTTGTTGCAATTTTTGTTTATACAAAATGCCCAAAAGCTCCTTGCCTGATAGTTTTTGTATTTTACATACCTTGTGCTACCCTGTCACTGTGGATGTCTCTTGCTGTTAAATTCAATAACAAAATTAGCCTTCTTTTTGCTCTATTGGCTGGGCTAAATGCGCTAAGACAATTGGCGCAATGGTACATATTTCACATATGTAGACCTATAGCTGTAGCCCATTAACATTAAATCAGGTTTTCCTTAATCATACGAAAATATAGAATTTACACTCAAATCCATATAAACATCAATGTACAAGTATATCGATTTGAACTAGATATATCGATTACAAAATATGCTTGCTCATTGGTTGAAAACTGTCAAATCTTAAGGGTTTACAGAAAACTTCATATCTAAGAAATTGTAAGAGTGACGAATGATTGGAAGACAGTGTTAGAAAGTACAAATCTTGACGAATCAAAGGTGACCTTATATTCTTTCCAAAGAAGTCTGTCTAACGGTTATGAGCTTTAGAAAAGTGACAAGTTTTGTGCCTTTTCTTTTTGTTTTCTCGCGCGATCGTCTTTTTAGACAACTACAATTACAAACGACGATTACATAATATGAAAATAATACATACGTTTTAGAACAAATTTGTAAATACAAAAATTAATGTTTAAAACATTTCCTTTTCAATGGATTTGTTTTATTGAGATTGGATGATTTTTAGTGGGTGAAATATTCAATACAATCAGACGATACACCCAGATAATAGTGCTGTCTGCCACTTGCTCGGAGGGCTCAGACGACACTATAGTGTTATTTGGTACTTGTAGGGTTAAATTAAACATATAAATCAAGCATTCAAAAAATGTTTTTGGTACCACATCCGCCCCCTGTATCCAACAGTGATTGTCCTTATCAGCGTATTAAATTTTATTACATTCTAGTAAGCTTTGTGCCTGCAGTAACATTGATTGACTCTTACAAATATTTAGGTGTCTTGTTTCATAAACGCTTAAATTGGTCGGCACATGTTGACTAAATTAAAAAAATTAATCTATTTTTATTAATAATTTAAATGAAACGTTATATATTTGTTTTAAATAGGGCTGTTGCACTTTGCAAACTGCCAACACTTGCTTTTAATGGGAGGGGGGGATAATAGATTGGGGTGAACCTGAAAATACATTCTGGCTCCCTTACACGTTATTCAGAAAGATCGGTTTTGAAGATGGCACTGTGTAAACCAAAAATAAATCCGTCTGATGAGTTGCATGTCTACTTTAATGTAATTAATATCAGACAACTACTTGTAAAAACTTTTACTTGTTTTACAAAATCACTCAAATTCCAGCTTTTCTATTTCCAATCAGATACACGACATTCTCAATCGGTTGGTATAAAATCAGATTCGATTTTCAGACCTTAAATATTAACTACTAATAACTTATTATTCACTTACTAGGGGAAACCCTTGCGTGCTTCGCACGCCAACCCCGTTGAAACTTCTATACACATAATCATGTTATGTTTTCGTTATAATAAAGGTGTAGTATTAATACTAATAACCCCAATGATGGTAAGATTGCTAAGATGGATAGTAATGTTAAATGATCAAATCTAATTATTTCGTATATTTTATAACAGCAGTTATAATAAAGGTTAAAAGAACCAGCAAGGCTCATTTCTACACTTTAAAAACCTCACCTATAAGTTAGAAATAAAAAATAATTGCTTCAAAGTTTGAAATCAGCTGTTAATGGAAATATTGGAACAAACAGCTGTTTTATCTGTTATTTTATTAAATTGGTTGCTATGGTAATAAATGTAAATAGGACTACATGTGTTGGTTTATCAGTCTAGGCCTAACCTCAGATTTTTTCCGACTGAATTTACAAATATTAAAATAAAAAATGTTTTTGTCAAAATGAATTATAGCCTATATTACTCAGGGAAACTGTAGCTTTCTATTAGTAATTAATAAAAACTATTTTTTCAATCGGTTCGGTAGTTCCAGAGATTTCCCCCTACGCCCTACATACAAACAAGCAAACACGTTTTACCTCTTTATAATATTAGTAGGTCTATAGATCAAACAACTACTTGTAAAAACTTTTTTACATAAACACTCAAATTCCAGCTTTTCCATTTTCAAAATGTGTGTCAATAATGTGTAGTTTAATAATATTATTAACACCATGTTTGGTGTTAATATATTTTATTACGCTTACATCAATATTAATTTTAGCATACATTTTTATACAAATATCCGACATTCTCAATCAGAGGGTATAAAAACAGATAGGGTTTACATACCTTAATATTACTTACTAGGGACACCCCTCCGTGTTCCGCACGCCAATAATACTTGGTACCTTCTATACACATAATCGTGTTATGTTTTCTTTATAATAAAGTTGTAGGATTAATTATAACCCAAAGCTAAGATGGTAAATAATGGTAAAAGTTAAAATCAAATTATTTCGTATATTTTATAACAGCAGTTATAATAAAGTTTAGAACAACCAGCTTGGCTCAGGTCTACACTTTAATAAATACCTAACCTAAAAGTTAGAAACAAAAATAATTGCTTCAAAGTTTGAAATCAGCTGTTAAATTAAATATTTTAACAGGAAACAGCTGTTTTATCTGTTTTTTTTATTCAATTGGTTGCTATGGTAATGAATGTAAATACATTCAAGAAATTAATATGTGTTGATTCATCATTCTAGGCTTAAACTAAGATATTTTTATACGTAATTTACAAATATTGAAATAAAAAATGTTTTTGTCAAAATGAATTATAGCCTATGTTACTCAAGGATAGTGTAGCTTCTTATTAAAGGAAAATGTTTCAATTGGTCAGTAGTTCCAGAGATTACCCCCTACATACAATCAAACAAATTTTACCTCTTTATAATATTAGTATATAGATCACAGATCTTTTTCCGTAATATTCCAAGGAAGGAAGGAAGGAAGGCGATTATTTCAAAACTACGAAGTTTAGGCCTATAAAATGCTAATTTATTTGTTTTTGGAGGAGGTGCTCGAACTTTAGATTTTTTATAAGGGAATTTTTGTGTGGGCACTGCAGTGCCGGTATTGTTCTAATGCTGATATTATTTATACTTTAAGTAACGTTTTTAAATTATTGTGTTTTATTTTCTCTCTCTCTCTCTCTCTCTCTTCTTTTTTCCATAATAATAATTAGGCCTATTGCAATGTTATGTTGCGCACGACTCGTGTCCACGCCCACACCTAGTGCACTAATCCGTAGATGTATTTTCGTTTAGTTACTCTTATGTAAATTGTTTATGGAATAAATAAATACATTGGACAAAATATCTTGGCACGCAGACGTTACGCTACTAACATTACATAATAATATACACAGCGCTTCACTCTCACTACGTTCTAAGGTGTTATCTTATCTTCTAAAGCGAGAGATAATTGTCTGTCTGCTAAATGGATCTGGAATCTCCGTCTAAGGATTTTTGATTTCTTGATTTTATATGGGGCTTTTGGACACGAGAAATCGATTGGAAATGGTCACCAGTCTGGGAAAATTCGTTTTCTACGTCTTTTTATTAAATTAAAAAGTGAAATTTGTCAATTTTAAACAATACAAAGCACAGCTGATGCAAATGTTTTCAATGTCATTACAATAATCATCTGTTTTCTTTTAAACGAAGCACAGCTGATGCAAATGTTTTCAATGCCATTACAATAATCATCTGTTTTCTTTTAAACTGTATTTTATTAGAGGTAAGCCTAATGTTGTATCTATTTATAGTTACCATGGCAACGAATACTTCTGCTAAATAAACGTACCCTTTATTTAGTTGTTTAATGTTATAGGCCTAACCTAAACGATGTTCACGGAAATTTGCAATAATAGTTATTGACGTGAGCGAACTAGGCCCTGCTTATAATCGAGCTTTAGCTCGGTCTCCTGGTACTATATTACCAAAATAAGAGTGTGTGTAAGGGTGTGCATGTGTATTTATGTAATTATGTATGGGTTTCAGGCTTAGGATAATTATTTCTTGTTGTTTTGTAATGTTTTGTTAGCGTTATGCATGTAACACATAGAGCTAGAGGTGTTAAAGTAAAAAGGTTTAATACTCTTCCAAACGACAGACGGTTAAAAAAACCATTGTCTAATAAGTTTGAATAAACGGTATCAGGAAACTGACACATACTTTCTCCCTCATTATAGGAACTTAATTTTTATTTTTAAGAGTAATTTTCCCATAAAAACCCTTAAAATAACGGAAAAACCAACTTTTCTCAAAAACGGCTCGAACGATTTTGATCAAAATTTTACAGTTTATAGTACTTTAGGTCCCTAATAAACTATAAAATTTTAATCAAAATCGTTAGAGCCGTTTTTGAGAAAAGTTGATTTTTCCGTTATTTTAAGGGTTTTTATGGGAAAATTACCCTTAAAAATAAAAAATTCACAAAAATGAAAAAAACGCCTGGAGATACCGTGGATTAGTACCTCCATACCAAATTTCATCAAAATCGGACGACTGGTTTAGGCTCTAGGTCTGATAACATCCACACAGACACACAGACACACAGACACACAGACACACAGACACACAGACACACACACAGACATCACTCCGAAAACCACTTTTTTAGGTTCAGGGGGACCCAAAACGGATATTTCCACCAAAAACTCAAACTCGAAAATTTTGACGAATACAATACTTTCTCCATATACTATGGTATAGGGGGAGAAAGTAAAAAAGAAATTATTGTAACCTTCATTGTATAATAAAGCTTTATTATTATTATTATTATTACCGAAATAAATTGAAACTCCACCAACCTTTGCAGAATTAGTTTAGCATTCAAATAGTACAGTAGTAGTAAGTTTTCTTTAAGATCGTTGTTCTGTTCTGTTTATACTTTGTGTAGTGATAAATTTGACCTGCAAGGAACTTTTTGTATTTTTGATCATGGACATTTTTCCTGTGAGAAATTTTTTTATAAAAAAGTTAATTGAATTTTTTTATGCAATACTTATTTCAGTGACGTTTCGTTACGCTAGTTTGTTAAGGGTTATTGAAACGGCTAAAATCGAGCCAGCAGTCCTGTTTGAGCTCTGTTTTGCAAAATTGTTTTCCATTTCTGTAAACTTACTTATTTATTTTAACGGTTTGTATTATTGGCAATTGTCAGAGGACAGTAGTAGAAAATTTAAAACAATAGCGCTAGTTTACAAAAATTAATAAAGCATATCGAACAAATTAAAAATTAGAGTTAGGTATAAAGAGGATTTTGCCCCATGCTCGCTCCGCTCGCCAACTCCCATCCCACCTCCGATCGCTTCGCGATCTCCTTGGAGCCCCTTTCAACTTTATTTTTTCGACTTGAATTCGACTTCATAAATTTTTGCGCCTGGAAGTTATGCAATGGTCACCTCTACGCAATACGCGTATTTAATCTATTCTTATTACTTTATAATTATGAGAAGAAGAAGTAGAAAAACTATTTTATATAATAGAGAGATTTATTTTTCTTCTTACTGACTCTACAGGGTCTTCTTTCCCCGCTATTTTTTCAAAGCCCGTTCCCTTGTGCTAGATAGTAGCTATTCTTATTACTTTATAATTATGAGAAGAAGAAGTAGAAAAACTTTTTTATATAAAAGAGAGATAACAGCTCAAGTGTATTTTAATTTTATAAACATTACTTTAATAGGTAAAATATATTAATAACATTAAACATTATTTAATTATCTTACATATTCAGCTTAAAATAATTGGAAATATTGTACAAGGGAAATGAGTCATTCGCTAAAGGTCCACACAAACGTTCGGGCCCATCGACTGGGGATCCTTTATCATTACACGTGAAAGCTCGGAAGGAGCGACAAATATGTCTGACATGACAGCAGATCTCCAAGTGAAGCTGTACAATACTAGCAATTGAGTTTGTGTCCGTTTCATTCTTCCGCTATCAAATATAGAGCAGCTTCATCAAGACGGAAACTAGAGGGTTACGAGCGTAACCCTGACTTTAAACGTACTGAAATGCGCATGCGTGACAATGTATGTGTTATTAAACAAAGCTTTCTCTCACACATTCAAAATTAACGAATATACAGATTATTTTCTAGTATTCCTCCGCGAGAAACAAGTTGATGTGATAACGAACAGAGTGCAGGCTAAACACTATTAATTCGGCACGTGCAAGCTTCTACAATAAAAACAGATTTTTTCGTCATAAATTATCCAAATTTATTGAAATTACTTTCATTTGAAAAATAATTAAACTTCGAATGTGGTGAGCTTTTATATTGTTTTGATATTTGCATTAATGAATAAGAAAATAAGTCGCAAACTTTGATTTTGCGTTAAGTCAAAGAACAAATTTAGTTAAAAACAAGTTTAAAGAAGTAAGTGATGTCCACATTTTTAGTATAATTCAGTACAACTTTCTGATCATTATTACTACAGTAATCTTGTTACGCATGTAACATTGCTCTTATGGAATTTGCAATTCAAGATGGTGGCTGGGTCTGCCCAGCCTTAATTGGGGTTCCGAGGTCGAAAGGTATATAATTCAGGTGGCCTCGCCAGACGCAAGAGGAAATTCATGACGATGTTTTTAGAAAAATACCTCCGACATCTCCATCGCCGTAAGGGCTCAAACCATAGCTAAACGCCCAGAAACTATGTCCTACAGTATACTAGGATTTGGCTCAAGGTCGCCTCAATCAATTCCGCCTATTTTGTTTTAACTTTTGAACTATAAAATTAATCGTGGTTTCGTTCGAAAAAAGGAAGATTAATTTCTTATAACTAGTAGTTCTGAGAACAGTAGACCTCGCTCGTTGAAATATCAAATGTGGTTTTGAGCTAAGGTTAAAAATAGTGTGCCAGTAAGGAAGTAAGCAGAAGGTTTAGCCAGTGAAACATCATTTTGCAATTAACGCGATTCCGGGGTTTCTAGTTCTATTTTTTTTTCTTGACCTTTAACTGCTAAAGATTTTCTTTTAGGTTGCATTGTGTTTTATGTAGGTTAATAATGCGTAAGGTAGCTAAAAATATCGCGTTATTGAGGGAAAACATAGAATTAATATTTACATACTTAAATAACTAAAACTTAACAATGTATTTACAGTTCCATATCATATTCCAATATTAGAAATAATGAAAACAAACGACGTTACAGCGTCGTGATAGTGATCTCAACCCATGTACCAACACTTCCCTCGCTGTCCAACGGTAATTCTTTGTATGTCCTTTATCGCCGCGAGGTTTCATTCGTTTCATCTCGTTTTGTAATTCAAGTCAAATACTTTTATGGAATAATAATTTACAAGTATACAGTTCATTTCTTTGATTTATTAATAATCAAATTACTTTCTACAATACTTACTTTATTACTTTCTTACAATAATATGTCATTTTTGGGCAAAGGATATAGTATTCCTAAATTACTATTCAAAATAGGCCTAGTTTTGTTAGCAGTCTGGTAGTAGGAACATAAAAACTGGTGTTTTCTAAATAAGAAATTTGAAATTGATAAATATTTGTATACAGTTCTATTTAGAACTAAATTACGAAACTTTTTTACTTTTATGAAAAAAATTACAAAAAATGTTTACTACTTTTTATGTAGGCCTAAAGTTGAACTTTTTACTTTCGTTACTGAACATGCTTGTTTCTTGAGCTAATAACTTTGTTAATTTTACTTCAATAATTTTTTTTACTGGCATATATGAATTCTTTGAACCTTTATCTACAAAAAAGCTGTGGAACACTTTTGAATTGGTTTAGAATAAACGTATAAAACATGGTTAAAATACAAAACTTGGACGATTTTTAACAAAATTGAAGTTTGCGGCCATTTTGTGAGCTTACCGTTAGAGATACGGAAAAAAATCAAGAATACAATTTAGTTTAAAATCAAATTTGCTACGAGGTTAATATAGTTTTTAAATTCGACTTACGGTTAAGTCATAAACTGCATTTGGAAAAAAGCTTACACTGAGAGGAACGGTGCGGCCACCATTTTTATTTTATTTAAGGGATTAAAAATGAAAATGGAAAACGCCGTATATATGCATCGCTCAACCTAGGAATAAGGAACATTCCTGCAAAAAATCATCACAATCGGTCAAGGCGTTTGGTCGTAATCGTGAGATAGACAGACCGACAGAAACACAGACGAAATGCCGAACGGTCGAGCTAAAACGGAGTCCTCGCTTCGCTCGTTTTTCTATCCTTTAATATCTTTTTCTTGCATTTTTACTGCTTACAGAAATTACTTGGTTTGATAGTAGCCTAATTAATTATTTTTTAATTTTTATAATGTTAATAATCTATAGTTTATAGATCTGCCTTTCTCTTGAAACTCTATCTAATTTTAAATCAAATACCTCCCTAAAATAAGTACTACTGTTGAGGTCAAGGCATACCTCTCTGTGAAAGGCATGGGAATGACATGATTCAGCTGATAACGGCACATAATGCCGTTCAACCAAATATTGCCACCCTGAAATCAAATTAGTTTTTTCCTAATTATCTCTTTTAATAAAATATTATGTAGACAGTTATTGACCATTGCCAAAACTTTTATTGCCTTTATTATAACTGGTGTTATATCATAAAATTAAAAACTTGAGTATACATTAAATATTATTTACCTTCTTAGCTATGAGATAATAATTAAGAAGACTATTCTTTTATATATACAGATGTCTTTTTTAAATGGTCCACCATTGGTATCTTGTAAACTATAAATCTGACAAACTTTAAATGGGAACCTTTCCTTGTTTTTGAGAAATTAAAAAAAATATATAGTTAAAATATTTGTAAATGGCCGCCATTTTACAATATGGCGGTCAACATTTGAATTTCTTAAGGAACACCGTATATTTGTTGATGATTTTGGATTTTACAAGTTATTTTAAGATTTCTTTGTTCTTGGGTTTTTTTTATATGACTCGCCGTTTAAAAGTTAGACGGGTATAAAGTTTTAAAAAACACCCCTCAGATTTGTCACACTTGAAAAATGAAGTTGATAACAGATGTTCAATATCAGCTGTTCATTCTCATTGTTGCAAATTGTTGTTTATCGAAAGCAAATATCAGCTGACCAGAATTAAGTAAAATCCAAAATCATCAAAAAATATAGTGTTCCATGAAAAATTCGAAAGTTGGCCTCCAATTTCCAATATAAAAACTGTAATTTAAAATGAGAACTTGTAGCCTAATAAACAGAGGACTGTCGATAAACAACAATTTGCAACAATGAGAATTAACAGCTATATTGAACATCTGTTATCAACTTCATTTTCAAATTTGTAGTTTTGTCACTTAGTTCCTCTCTATTATGGGTTTTTAAAAAATTAACAAAAACCGTATGTGTTGATTGTCAAAAGTTACTCCTTTGTCTAAACAATGCTTCATTAGTGTTGAGGGCGTTTTCATTGGTTCAATACGTTTCCATACAAAAATATCTTCCGCTCAGATAGGGTGTTTTTAAAACTTTATACCCCTCTAACTTTTAAACGGTCAATCGTATAAAAAAAACACCAACAACAAAAACGTCTTAAAATAACTTGTAAAATCCATAATCATCATCAAATATAGAGTGTTCCATAAGGAATTCGAAAGTTTGACCGCCAATTTTTTTAAATACACCCTGTATATTAAAAAATGTGTACATGTTTGCTACTGCGACTGCGCGAGCGAGTGCAAATCACGCAGGGCCTCGTTATGGGAAGTATATTGTGTAAGTTATATCAGTCAAGTTAAAATGAGAAATTTTATAATAAACAATAAACTCAATTTATAATATTTTCTCGTGATTTTTAAACAGTTTGTCCAAGTTTATTTTACTTTCTCCACCCTATACGTAGTATATGGAGAAAGTATTGTTTTCGTAAAAATGTTCGAATTTGAATTTTCAGTTGAATTATCTGTTTTGGTGCTCCCAGAACCCCAAAAAATTGTTTAGTGCAATTATCTGTGTTGGTGCTCCCTGAACCCAAAAATATTTTTAGTGGATTTTTTTGTTTTGGTGCTCCCTGAACCCAAAAAAGTGTTTTTAACGTGGTGTCTGTCTGTCAGTGTGTCAGTATGTATACACGACCAGAGGGGACACTATTGGTCCGATTTTCATGAAATTTGGTATGTAGGTACTAAACCCTAATATCTCCAGGCGTTTTTTTCATTTTTTGGAATTTTTAATTTTTAAGGGTAATTTACCCCAAAAAACCAATAAAAAATGACAAAAATGCAAATTTCTCAAAAACGGCTCTAACGATTTTGATCAAATTTTCAGTATTTATAGTGCTTAAGATGCCAAACAAAATGACACCACCCGCTTTTATCAAAACTTCGGCGTTTCATAATTATGGGGAAATGTTAAAAAATAAACAAGTTTATGTTGTCAATCTAGCATCACGGCGACGGCCGCACGGGGTAGACAATCAACGGTAGCGAGGACGGCCAGTAATTCAAAGGTCGCGCGATCGAATCCCGCCTGGGACAATAACTTTTTTATACGATTGACGTAGGTAGAATATTATTTTTTTTGTTTTGTTCTAAAAAGTAGTAAATAAAATGATTTAAAACAATATCATTTTGACTACAGTAAGTTGGGAGAAAGTTTGTGTCAGTTAACTGATACCGTTTATTTTGTTTTATTATAACATGCCCTCTTTCATTTTGTATTTAATGGTGAATTTGTTGCACCTGTGTGTTACAGCGCGAGCATTAACTTGGTAGGTTATTTTTCATGTTGGACTACATCACTCGCTATATAATTCAAGATAGCAATTTATTAATTAAACTAGTGGCTTGTAAGGGCAATAGCCCCTATATATATAGGCTATATTTCTAGGAGCAATACCTCTTCGTTATGGCCTACCTTTGCGAGGTGGTCTTCCAGCGTTATTCATTACAGTAAAAAAGTACAGTTGAAATAATTTTATAATGTGTTTAATCATATAGCCTAAGCTTTGATTTTAATTCTTACTTTGAAACAAAAACATAGCTACAATAACAAAACACATCACAAAACTTCACACTCAGGTGTTGTTATGATAGCTGAATTTTTCCAATTTATATACAATCACCTGTTTTTAACAATAAAATCACTTGATTTACACATATATATTCCCATGCTATTTAAATGTGAATTATTATATACAATCACCTGTTTTTAACACTAAAATCACCTGATTTACACCTACATAATCCCATGCTATTTAAATGGTAATTATTTTATTCCGTAACAAATTTTCGTGGCACAATTAACAAAAATTTATATTTTCCCCCAAAACTTCAAGCCCAGACCTCTAAAATGAGACCTCTCCCAGCTTTCTACGACCTACCGTTCGCTCACAATTTCATTTGAAAATTTGGGCTTACGCAATTAGATAATAGATACTGGTACCTCTAATACTCAAAGTCTAGGAATTCGTTGCCCGTCTCGCCAACGTTACGAAATGGGAAGTTTTTTTAAATCATCCGCGACCGTTTTGTTATTCGGAACACGTTGTTATCAACGATAACTCATCAAATTTCCATAACGCGTTTCCCTTAACTATATATAGGCCTACTGGTTCGCTGGAATGACGTCAGCAACCAAAGTTGCCCGGAGGACATCCAAGTCTTTTCTTAAATGAGGAAAATAATATGGTCTGGCCTAATTGCAACGAAAACAACGCGCATGCACGCTATAACCGATTTTTACGTGTACACGTACTATAAGTAAATACTATACATATACTTATTAAAAAAAAAACTTGTACCACTTACTGCTATTGGTTGAAGATAACAATGGGGTGTTTATGCCGTACTGGACAGCGGCCTATATTGCGATCAAGAACAAAATTGGAGGATAATAATCGCAGCTGGGTTGGATACAGAGGAATCACCAGAAACCAAACAAGGGTGGTGATACTACTAAGGCAGACATGGCGAACCCATAAGTTCATCCTCTACAATTAGTCCAGTCAAATTAGGTTTTCATCTTGCATTAAATCATGGGGTTCCAATTTTTCAGGAATGTGTAGTGGGTGGTCCCCTGAATAACGTCTAATAAAGTCCCATTGGTTTTATTTGGCCGCGGAGTGGGAGGGGTCCTGAAACCCCCTTTTTACTTTCTCCACCCTATACGTAGTATATGGAGAAAGTATTGTTTTCGTCCAAATTTTCGAATTTGAATTTTCAGTGGAATTGTCTGTTTTGGTGCTCCCTGAACCCCCAAAAAATGTTTAGTTTAATTATCTGTGTTGGTGCTCCCTGAACCCAAAAATATTTTTAGTGGAATGATTTGTTTTGGTGCTCCCTGAACCCAAAAAAGTGTTTTTTTAGTGATGTCTGTCCGTGTGTCTGTAAGGATGTGTACAGAGCTGGAGACCATACCAACGGTCCGATTTTGATGACATTTGGTATGTAGGTGTAGTTCTGGAATATCTCCAGGCATTTTTTACATTTTTTCAAATTTTTGATGTTTAAGGGGTTTACTCCCAAAAAATAGCCAAAAAACGAGAAAAATCTAAATTTCTTAAAAACGGCTCTAACGATTTTGATAAAATTTGGCTTATTCGTAGCCCTTAATGTACCCTACCATATGCAAAAAATCACATCTTTCTAAAAATTCTTGTTTAAGTAATAATAATAATAATAACTGATTTTTGGGGGTATTTGGCCAAAAAGTGGGTTGTTTTTTCAAAATTTTTCAAAACCTTTTTCGTTCATCTATACATGCCTAATTGACATGTTTGGTGCAAATTTGTTCGAAATCGATCGAATAGTTTAAATAATAATAATAATATAATATAATATGGATTTATGTTAAATGCATCTAATATTTTCCATGGTAACATTTTCCTACTTTTGCAATTCTTAATAACCACCTCCTTGGGAAGGTATAAGTTTCAATTGGGAGAAAGTATGTGGCAGTTACCTGGTACCGTTTTTTGGCGTTTATCTCGAAAACGGTGCGTCTAATAATATCACAAATTGAACACTTTTCACTCATTCTGAACGATCTAAAGTGAAGGAACCTGAATTCAATGATGTAGAACGCGATCATGACTTGGCGCAAACGCGTGAGAAACTGACTGTTTCACACACAAAAAGTAGGGTGAGTTACGGTGACCTTCTAGAAAAAGGGGGGTTTTCTTTCCTAGGCCAGACCGCCTTTTTCGCCGATCAGCAGTCCCGAGACCCTAAACAAATAAAACCTTACGTGTACATAATTAAAGGTTTCTTCTAACATAGAAAGGCAAAAAGGATACCGACGTACTCAACTAAATTAATAAAATATTATTCTTATTAAAAATGTCTTTTGCTCTCCTGTAACTCGGTAGCGACAAACAATGTCCGTTTTATCCAGTGACCGAGATAAACGGTTGAAAAACTTCAATATACCATTTCGTAGGGAATTTCATCTGCTTCATTTTTGAAATACACATTATTCGTATAGGTGTACATAATTTATTATATGGGTTATAAATGTTATACTTATTTAATTAATCAGTATATAAAGTAATTAAGAGAGTTACAGACCTTAGAAATGAAACTTGACCGACGAGCATTTTACTAGTAAAATGTTGAAAAGTACCCCAAAACTTCAAAACGCTGTAACTATTTACGGGAAATACGGGGTGAAAATAAATGAGAATAACTATGTACATTTTTTAAGGAAATCATTCGCTCTACAACTTTCTTACTCACGAGTGTTCTGTAAAATGGAAGGGGAAAGAGTTCTAAGAGGAAGATTGACGAAATACCTGAACGGCCCCCACTTTTTTTCACAAGTTTCATATTTAACGGCTCATATCTCGAAAACGGTAACGCTTAGGTACAAATATTGATATACTATTTGAAAGCAAATTGTATTATCTTTAAGTTTTGAAAGTATACAATTTTCTGTGCGAAGCACCGTTTTCGAGATAAACGCCAAATACCAAAAAAAGGGTTTCAGGACCCCTTCCACCCCCTGCGGCGTCTGAAACCAATGGGACTTTATTAGGCGTTATTCAGGGGACCACCCACTACACATTCCTGAAAAATTGGAACCCCATGATTTAATGTACGATTCGCCGCCATTTTTAGCTAATTTGACTGGACTAAATCCAAGGACGCTACTAAGAAAGATGATTCACCAGACCTTTGAACCTCAAACGCGAATTGATTTGTAAATGTTTTGTAAAAATCACAAACGGAGACGCGTTTCCAGACTTATATGTTTACATGAAGTTTATATCTTACTAGCTGACCCGTACGGCGTTGCCCGTGGTTGTTGGTATTTTCAGTCTTTTTGACGTAATTGTAATTCTTTTTAAGTGTTCGTTGAATACCTGTGCGTATCCTACATGTGGTCATGAAAAAAAGTCTACGCTATTTAGGAAAGCACTGAAAATTTTATTCCTGTAAACTACTATCTAACATGAAAAAGCTTTAAATATATCGTTTTAATTAATAGTTTTTACTAAGTTTGACTTTCACTTAATTTCATTGATAATGTTGCGAGCACCTACGGCCTTAGAGGAAGCTACGTACCAAATTTCATTCCAATTCGTTCTTATAGGGATTTTTATTAACTTTGACCCCCTCCCCAAACCACCCTAAAATTTCGAATTTCTTTTAACCCTTTCTTAGCGAGGGTTTAAATTAGCTGGGGGTCGTAGAAAAGATATTTGAATCACTTTGTAACATCCGCGTTAATTTAAGATGTAACAAACTGGTTCAAATAGAGTTTGTAATTTTAAATGTATAGGCCTAATTAGTATAAAATATACAGGGTGGTTATAAATTATTGTACACATTTTAAGATTGAATAAATAAATAACCAATCGACTTAAAAACATGGAAATTGTTTTATTAAATAGCAAATTTAAAACAGTTTTATTACCAATGAAGGACAAAAAGATTACTGTTACTCATACTTTTACAAGGAAACTAAACTAATTCCACGTGCTCTCCGAGGTTTGCACGCAAAGTTTGTAGTCTAAATTCAACCTCACACCATGTGTTTCTGAGCATTGCTGGAGTTATGCTTCCAATAACCTCTCGAACTCTATTCTTGAGTTCCTCAATATCTTGAACTTTTTTGGCGAAGACTCTGTCCTTGACATAGCCCCACAAAAAAAAGTCTAAGGGTGTAATGTCTGGGGAACGTGGAGGCCAAGGAATTGGACCATCCCGTCCAATCCAACGACCAGGAAACGTGTTATTTAGGTAGTCACGTACTATCTTACCCCAGTGTGGAGGGGCACCATCTTGCTGCCAGTAAACATTTGGTTGTCTATGCTCAATTTGCGGTATTGCAAAAAGTTCAAGCATGTCGAGGTATACCTCTTTAGTGACTGTCGGTTCTGCGAAGAAAAAGGGTCCTATCACTTCATCTATAGCCAATGCACACCAAACGTTTATTTTAGGGCTGTCTCTTTCTTGTTCTCGAACATTATGAGGATTTTCTGTACCCCAAATCCTACAATTGTGTCTATTCACCTTACCAGAAACATGAAAGGTTGCTTCATCAGAAAAAATTACTTTTTTCAAGAAATTGCTTTCTCCAATGTTTATTGTTTGTTCTTCGAGGTCAAGTAATCTAACAGCAAAATCGTAGCGTCGAGGTTTATCGTTAGGTTTTAGTTCATGTAATAACTGAATTTTGTATGGATGGAACTTAAGGTGTTTGTGCAAAATTTTTAAGACTGTTGATCGAGGTAATCCTAATTCCAAACTTGCACGCCGAGTAGACTTACCAGGGCTCCTCGTAAACAATTCTCTTACTTGATCAACAATAGCTTCAGAAACTGGAGGTCTACCAGCACCTTTTTTATGTTGGACACTTCCCGTCTGTTCAAACTGCCTATACCAGCGTTTTATAGAATTGTTACTCGGAGGATTGCGGCCATACTCTAAACGAAACCTTCTTTGAACAGTTATTACAGATCTGCTTTCATTAAACCAAAGAACACACCTTGCTTTTTCTTGCACACTAGCCATTTTGATACTGAGGTTAGTTTAGTGTTTGTTTAGTCAACTGTAATTAACAGCTGGTGTGGAAAGATCCATTGTTGACCAGCTGACTATGTCACAACACAAGTCATTAAGAAGAATCATACCTTACACCCACAGTTTAAGTGACATTTTTACTTTCTTTTTATAACTACTTTTTATAATTATTGTAATGTGTACAATTATTAATTTTCAGTCAGTATATAAAACTGTTTTAAATTTGCAATTTAATAAAACAATTCCCATGTTTTTAAGTCGATTGGTTATTTATTTATTCAATCTTAAAATGTGTACAATAATTTATAACCACCCTGTATATTGTTTAGTATTTAAATATACAATATACAGTATATATCAAAATACAGCTACGAATGTGATATTTTAATGTCATTTAGTTTAATTCAGATGGTTTGTTTGGTTTTCAATAAAATATGTTTAAACTCGTGTATGTTTATGGTTATGCATGGTGTCAAATAATTTGCTTGTTATTATTATTATTGATAGCGAAAATATGTTTTGAAAAGTATTAAAAACTTCATAGTTATGATATATTTTATATAAACAATATTTTAAGCAGCATATTTCGAAGCAGGCCTATAAAGATTTTTAATAACCAATGTTTGAGTTGAATTATAATTCTGTAAGCATTTTTATTTGTGTTTGTTTATAGTTTTTCAATCTAACCTTAAAAAGCTGTTGGTTTTGAAGAGTATTAAAGTGATTATAAATTTGCTAAGCAATGTTGTTATGGTAATACATGTAAACAAACACAAGCTTTTTATACGAACAGCTGTTTTTGTGAGCTATGGTTTTGAGTTCATACAATAAATGCTGTTAAGTTTCTTCCAAATTTGAAATTTTTTCGGGAAACTTTTCAAACTTTTCTTTACGTATAAACCTTCTATGAACTACTGCAAACATTTTAAGACCAAAAATAGCCAAATCGGTCCAGCCGTTCTCGAGTTTTAGCGAGACCAACGAACAGCAATTCATTTATATATATATATATAGATGTTTGTTTATACCAATAGAATAAGTTCCACGGCATGGAAACGTGGACGGGCTTTTTAAGATAGCTTTTTTATAGATTATAATAATTCGACCACACAGCTGAACCGCTGACGTGAATTGAGCAATTTCAAAAATTAAGTTTACAGGAATATGTTTTAGGGTTTCAACCAACAATTTGAAAAATACGTCTATTCACGACGGTGCTGAATAGCTGCAAAATGGTTCGCACGCCATTCAGCATATTGGGATTATCATCAATAGACAATGCATTGCGTGCTTCGCACGCCATTCCGCATGTTAAGAGTATCTTCAACACACAAAACATTGCGTGCTTCGCCCGCCAACCCCCTTATTGGGTGTATCTTCAATACACAATGCATTGAACCGGGTACTTCTATTTTAATTTACCTTTTGATCGATTTTGGAGGAACCAAGCGAGCTATAAGGTCGCGTAAAAAAACAAAATGTGCGGAATAACATCCTACATTTATATTTGTAGAAAAAACTCAACAAAAATTCATTCTCGTAGGAAAAATCTAAAAAATAGTTACTTCCGGTCAAAAAACGTGCTTCCGATTGTTGGACTTTTTTGGCTAACGAACTCGTCCGAGCGACGTGGCCAACCAACATGTGTAACAAATTTGAACCAAATCGGACTTAAAATGCGGCCGCTAGAGTGCGAACACATATATACATATATATATATGATTTTTAATGACACCCCAAAACGTGTCCTGGGAACCATGATCGGTGCTCATTTGCTACTCCCAACCTTGGGTCTTACCATAAGGGCCACTGCAATAGCTCATTTTTCCTATGGGAATTCGCTATCTAGGGAATAACAGAATAAATAGATAAAGCAAGGAAGTAGAAAGATAATCAATAACCACACTTTCCTGTTCCAGCCTACGCACGCTGTTAACCGATAAAATAACAAATACGAAATATTAGTAATAATAGAACAATATATACTATTTTCAAGTTTTATTTGATTGAATTCCGTGTTAATCAAATACAACACACAAGATTTGTATAGCATCAACAGTAACGGCATTTAAGAGGCAGTAAATTCCTACTAAGGGCAACATTTTAAAGCAAATAATCCAGGCATACTTAAAATAATTCGACCACGCAGCTGGACCGCTGACGGTAGTTGAGCAAATTTCCAAAATTAAGTTTATATGCCTATGTTTTAGAGTTTCAACCAACAATTTGGGAAATAGGTCTACTCACGAAGGCGTTGAACAGCTGTCTGTGTGTACGCAATATATTAGTAGCATTTCTTTCCTCCTAGTGGCCTCGCGAGTTTGCACCACTTGGCTTCGAACCGGGTACTTTTATGGTATTTTACGTTTCGGTCGATTTTGGGGGAACCAAGCGAGCTATAAGGTCGCGTAAAAAAAATGTGCAGAATAACATCCTACATTTATATTTTTAGAAAAAACTCTAATAAAATTTCATTCTCGTAATAAAAATCTCAAAACATTGTTACTTCCGGTCAAAAAACGTCTTTCCGGTTGTTGGATTTTTTTTTGGCTAACGAACCCGTCCGAGCGACATAGACAACCAACACGTGTACCAAATTTGGTCCAAATCGGACTTAAAATGCGGCCGTTAGAATGCGAACACATATATACATATACTGTATATATGAATTTTAATGACACCCCCAAAACGTGTTCTGGGGACCATGATCGGTGCTCATTTGCTACTCCCGACCTTGAGTCTCACCATAAGGTCAACTGCAATAGCTCATTTTTAACACGCTTTTATTAGCTTCACTTGTATGTTTGTATGTTTGTTTGTAAGTAACTCTCCTTTGGACTAAAAGCCAGTGGCTTATTACTGTTAGTATATCTCTCTTACGCAAGTTCGTTCGTTGGCCGAGCGGTCTAAGGCGCGGGTCGTCGCTGACGTCAATCCCCAGACTCACCGATCGTGGGTTCTAATCCCGTCCACGGCCAAATTTTTTTTTCAATAATTAATCGAACTAAAAATTAAAAAATAAATATAGTTTAAAAAACAAAAAAACACGCTTTTAGAGCATATCAAACTAAAAAGTTAAAAGTAATTTTTCAAATAAGCTTAAAACAATAATAAACGATAAATAATGCTAGCATTATTGTAAAAAAAGCGTGGGGCGCTTTGTCCATATTTCTCGAACATCGAGCGCCCAACGCTTTTTTTACAATAATGCTAGTATTTATTCTTATGGAAATTCGCTAATAACTACGACCGTGGTACAGTATGTATTAAATAACTACGAGACACGGACGGACCGCACGTGGTAGTCACGTGACATCGGAAAATGTCGAGTGATCGCAGAAACACCCGAGGCACTGCCGAATTTCGGAAGAGCGTTGCTATACTTGTCAGATGCTCTCCGGTCCGCTCCTCTCACTTTCATCAAAATGCGGATGAATGCTCAATGAAGGATTCTTCCACGTCGGGCCGGAGAGAAGAAAACCGGACCGAACCCGACAAGTGTACCTTTAGAGGCGCAAAGCTTATGGAGAATAGTCAGCCTGCCGTTAGGCAGCGCTGGCTGAAAATGTCTACCCGTTTCTCGCTCTAGCTGGGTCATTCTCTGTCTCACTCACACCTGCTGCACCGACGACAGTAGCGCTCTCGTTACCTAGCGGCTGCCACGCTAAGCTTGCCAGATTCAAATAAAACTACGCCGGATCAAACATGGACGTTGCGCTTCTTATAAGTTCTGTATGCATTGATCCTACCAACATCTGTGGGGCCGATTGCTCCGGTAGATTGTAGCGGTAACTGATCTGTAAAATTAAAATCTCATACACACGTGGAAAAGAACAATCAAGTATGGCAAATGGAATGTTTGTTGAACTTTTAGAAGATAACGCTGTTGACAAATCCTAAATAAACCCCAGTTTAGCCAACAACTAGTTAGCTTATTGGAAACTAGTTGAACATGTATTCCAACACAGGCGAGAAACACACTGTGGAAATGAAAAGTTTTTTTAGGACGTCGTTGATTGCTTCTGCATGCATTGGTCACCACATGACATACTGGGTTCTTCATGGACCAAGGTTCAAGAGATCATTATTGCACCTGGCAATAAATGAAATGTCCTATCTTGATCAAAAAGCGTGTACTCAAAATTACAAAATCACTAAGCCTAGACTGTTTTCTTCTTCAATATAATATCTAAAGTAAACGAGAAAGCAACCGGAAACGCAACCGCTTCTCAATTTCTTGCAGCTGAACGCTTTGACATTGCCTCATTTCAAACCATTTTATAAGTCTATCTTTTGTAATTGAGTGTTGAAAAAAAACTGGATATTCTTTATAAAATTTCGGAT
>JAGFPH010006202.1:0-39019 GCA_018207615.1 Philaenus spumarius
GGGTTTTTTAAGTGAACAAATTAAGGAAAAAAGGTTTTTATAGGTTTTCAGACTAGTTTTTATAGTATTTCAGTAAATAATTACTATGATTAGTAATTATTAGTTTGATTGGAATTATATTTTTAATTTTCTTTGATTTCCTCTACATTCACAATTTTGTCTATTTAGCTAATATTTTTGTAAGTAAAGTTAACAACATTGCGGTTTAAGATGGATATTATGGTTTTATTTTTTATTCTAGGGCAAGGATTGTATTATAGTTATAATTTTGAATAAAATGTTGTTTTCCTTCCAAACCGTATAACTCATTCAGTTTTCTTATTGTTCTTATTATACAATTTTAATAATACTAGTTAACCGCCCGTGCTCCGCTACGGGAATAATTTCAGCAATAAAAGACATAATTAACATATACTGTTTATCTTTGTATTTTATTTAGGGGCTGCTTTATTTTTGTACATAAATTACAACTGATAGTTGGCCTGTATAAATATTGATGTTAATCAAACAGATATATTAGTTAAACCAAATGAAAGTTTCATATTAATACCAGTTTCATTCGATAAATATTGTATGAAATGTGCTGATAACCTAATAAGCTACTTATGAATAGCAGATGTTAATTGTATATTCATACATTCGTTGTTTGTGATTTATCCTGTAATAACAACACAAAAAAATATAGAAAAAAGTTTAATTTTATTTTTCATATAGTAAACAAATTATAAAATTTCTTAGTAATTTTTACATTATAACAAATGAATGCATAAATCTACCAGATTATTGGAAATATCAGTCTCATAATTATATTTTTGTATTTTAAGATCAAAATAGATTAAACAAATTACACTTCATTTCAATTTCACAAAAGTTCTTTGTACACTATATTTTTTGTATAGACATTTTGGTCATTCCTTAGGTGCCCTTGATCCTTTGTATCCCGTATGTAGAAACGTAAACCATTGAATGATCTTGCTCTACTGGCTGCAACGTAGAGCTGACCATGGGAAAAAACGGGTTTTGGTAGGTATACACCGATTCTAGCAATTGATTGCTCTTGGGCCTTATTTATTGTCATTGCAAACGCAAGGATTACGGGAAATTGAGTTCTTTCAAGTTTGAATGGCAATAAAATTCCAGAAGTTGTTAGATGAATTCTTGGGATAAGAATCCTTTGCCCAATCGAAGTTCCCATCAGAATTTCACAATCTATTGAGTTGTGGTACAGCTTTTTCACTCGCATTCTTGTTCCGTTAATTATTGCTTTAGAGGTGTTCAGATTTCTGATTAGCATTACTATAGTATTTTTTTTCAAAGTCAGTTTGTGAGGTGGTAAGCCACTTACAGTCAAACTGTTGAGAAATTCAGTTGGGAATGTAGTGTAAGCCATGTCATCATCTGTTATCACCTTGTCAACACTAAAGTAGTCTGTTTCTTCACCAGGTAACATTTTCAAAATTAAATTATAAATTAATAAACAGTCTTCATTCCTTGGTGCTAGTATATAGCTCTCTCAGTAATGTCTGACGTTGCGATTAATTTATTAAGATCTTCATAAATATCTTCAATTAATGAGCCAAAACTAATTAACTGGGTATTTTCATTATATTCTCTCCCAAATCAAATTCAATGTTTAGTTCACCATCACCGATTGTTCTAAGGAACTTTGAAAATTTATTTCACTATTCAATACTCTCATGTATTTAGACAAACTCAGTTGTTTAACACACCCCCAGTGCTTGTAAGATTTAACGCATTGTTCAATTATCGTGGCTGAACCAGCGTGTGGCACTATTGGTAGTGTTTGGCGAAAGTCTCCACACAATAAGACAACTTTTCCACCAAACAATAGTTCCATATTTTCTTTTCGCATAAGATCTCGAATTAATCTATCAACAATGTTTAAAACATGTACAGGACACATAGATATTTCATCTATAATTATTAATGAAGATTCTTTAATTATTTTATCCTCAGGAGTGTTTGGTTTGATACCAGATGTTGAGTTCTCCAAGATGGGTATTGGCAGTTTAAAGATATTGTAAAGAGTGCGACCTCCATCTAGGAGGCTGGCTGCAATGCCACTGAATGCACATGGAATACACTGTATTTGTATTGATCGTAGTTTGCATAGTAAAGCTTTTTGCACAAATGTTTTTCCACATCCTGCTTGTGCTGTTAAACAAAATACGTTTGTAGAAGAGGTTTTTTTTAGTATGGCTTCTAAAACAGTTTCAATAACGAATCTTTGCTCATCGTTGGCTTTATTGTACATTTCGTTAAATAAACTGTCTTGTTCTTGAGCATCGAATGTGTTGCTTTTAATAGTACACTGAATAGGAATAGGTAAGCCGAGTTCTTTACATGACGTATTGTGGGTGATTAGAATATTCTCTATTTCCAATAGACATAAATTTATAGAACTTTGTATGTCATGGTGTAGTTTGAAATCTTCACACATGTAATCTTTAAATTCATCCCAAAGTTCTGCAGCATTTGTTGGAATGTTTAGTCCACAAATAAATCCAAAGTGTTGACGTAACTGGGATGGCATTTGTGTTTCCTTAACTTCGTTGAGTGATTCACGCCATTCGTTATTGTTGGTTGCAATTCCTCTGGCATATGCAGCTTCTACAAAAGAGTTGTACCTTACGCTGTTGAATGTGAGCAAGTCCTCAAAACATGTTGGCCCACGGGCATGCAGCAGAATAAGGCGAAGATGGTATAGCTCGGGTTGTTTTGGATTGACAGTGTATAACCTCGTTATGGTTTTTTGTGCTCCCTGTTTCCTCCGTTCCCAAGTTTTATTTCTCATGTCCCAAATATAGTTTTGAGGAATTTCAATGTACAGGAGATTTCGTGCATTTGTATCAGTTTTATTGAGATCAAAAAAGGATTGTAATTTAGTTTTCTTTGGATCAGCAATAACACCATCTTCTTCTCCCTCTTTAAAAATTACTGTCTGTTGGTCAGGTAAGTGTATATCTAGACGAATCACTGAGTGAGTTTGAAAATGCACTTCGTATTCAAATATGCGCCAAGCTGCTTCAGTTGAACCAACATAACGGCCGTTAAGGTAAGAATCAATCTCATCATAAACCAGAACACTGCTGTTTTGTTTTGAGAATTTTAGTGTTGCACAATCATATCCCTTGTACACATACTTGTACATGTATTTAATGCTTTTAACAGTTGTGCAGACTTCTACGTTCATATGACAGTTGAGCTTAATTAGAAGGTATGGATTATATGGTACTATATATCTATTGTCTATAGTATGTCCACGAACATCGACAGTAATGCCGTTATCGCAGCGTTTATATTCAGGATAACCATTTACATTGTCTCTAGTGCTGTTGTTGAAAGCTTTTGGGAACTGTTTTGAACACTTTCCTTCAACCATGCATGGGGAGTTTATGTTTAGTGAGCCACATGGCCCATGTACCATGTGATTTTGCACCAATCTGTAAAGAGCTGGATGCTCATTTTGGTCAGGAATTTCAGCCGAAACAAAATTGTCAATATCTGCAATTTTTTGAATCTTATCATCATTGTCGAGTGTCAATAAAATATGAGCATGGGGTAAGCCACGTTTCTGAAATTCAATAGTATATATCAATGCTGCTATTCTTCCAAATACTTGTTTCTTTGTGAGGAACATAATAAGTTATTTTAGTTTACAGTGAAACACACGCACAACCAAGTTTGGTCTGTAATGAGCAGCTTCTCCTGGTGCAAGATTTTTTACGATTTCAGGCCACCGTGGATTACACGTCATTGATATAAATAATGATGGCTTTCCAAATTTTTTGGACAATAACCATAGCATCTAGATAGTTTTGATGCATATTCCGTGGTGATCCAATAAATGATGAAGGCAATATTATTTGTTTTCCAACAGCATCGTTCTGGAGACCACTTCTTTTTTGAACAAAATCAGCGATATTCAGATATAGGTCAGCACATAGGTTACTTCGATTGAAACGAATATAGTTTAAACGTGTGCCCTCAATCCTACAATACATGTCCACTGTCCATTGCAGGTAGAGTTTTTGTGATCTATGCAATAAGCTGAAATTTTTACGAATCTCAAGCCGATAGGATGCGTACTGCAGTAATGTAGTTTTGTTTCGTTGATTTATATTGCTACGATCATGTTTTGTTTGGGCTTTCCATCCAAAGTCAACATATTGGAACAATTTACATAGGATAGGCCAATGGGTCTAAAGATGGCTTAGTTATAGAAATTTTACGAACACCATTAGATCTTGAATACACTTTCAAGTTTCTCTCTCCAGGGGGAGCACCATCTTCTGACCGGAAAATAGCAGCCACATCTGTTTGAACGGCATCATTGTAGCGTCTCCTGTCCCACAGTTTGTCTTCCACTATATGCATAAGAATTTTAGAGTCAGATTTACAACACATATCTGCCATAGTTCTAAATGAAGATATGAAGGGATTGATAGAATAAAGATAGTTACTTAACTCACGCATCAGCAGTTGGTCGCAGTTCACATTGGATCTTTGACCCATTCTGTGAGTAACAGCTGTGTTTACGTCGTATATATAAAGTTGGGAATACTTTGGTTCACTGTTAGAGGGTATTAACGGTCCAATCCGATGGTAAAAAGAGTCGTGGATCTTGAAATTATATAGACCACCAGATGTTGATTCATCTAAGTGAGACGCAGAACTCACCATTGCAAATGCGGAGTTGTATGACCTTATATTATTCAAATAGTTTTGTGAACGTTTTTTTGTTTCTTTTACAGTTGATGTAGCCCCGTTGATAAGATTTTCCATGAACTCAGAATGTTGATAAGGAGCTAATTTTACCTTCCCCTTGTGACAACATTAAAAGGAGAATATATTTGTGTCCCTGTTAGTCTGTTCTGACTCGAAATTCATAGATTTGCAGTAGTGACATATCCAATTTAACGGCCCTAATTCAAAAGAGTCTGTGTTTTTTGTAGGGACTTCCAGAGCACATTTAACACCATCACTGCTCTTTACTTTTTTAATTCGATGGTTCTCTAAGTGTTTTTTGGATCTGGTTGTCTCTTTACGCCCAGTTAATGACTTTTTACCTTTTCTTTTTCTTTTTGTACTTTTCACACCCTGGGGATTATGAGAAAGTTTTATATCGCTATAATGACCCGAGTCAACATTGCCACTAAACATCAAGTTACACACTTCTTCGCCAGAACCGAAATCGTAAGTCACAGTTTCTCCAGAAACTTCCCTGTGCACTCGAAATAAATAGTTAGGGTGTAGTTCACTAATACATTGTAGTTCCACGTATCCAGCGTACTCGCCATCGCGAGAAAGCAAACTTTGGTACTGCTGAACGTCAAACACTGGTCTAGAGTAAGATTCGTCACCTACGATAAAATGTTTGTATGCTTCCCACTCATTAGAAATTGTCTGCACAACTTGCAATCGGATTTCCCTATGATTGTTCTGTTGGCTGTAGAGAAGGAATGATATTGATCGGAACAAACAGTTTCCGTCCCCTACTATGGGTATTATTTCACGTTCCATACTCAAACACTCAATTAACTCAATTAACACTTTCCTTCAGATCACTCACAGGAACACTAACACATTATTCGATTATTTAGTTACAAAAAGAGAAAAGCAACATACAGTATATTAAAATATATGAAGTTCAAACTTTTATACACCAAAACATACAAATAATGTTCAAATACATTTATAAATAATACCTTGTGGTAAAAAGTAAACAAATATACTTTTCCTTGTTCAGAATTAGTATAGTGTGTTTATTAACAGGAACTCCTAGATTTCACATAACTCACATACTGAAAGTGAGGTTATAAAAATAATATCAAATTTCTCACAGCTGACAAATACTAAACAGCTGACGAATAATTTATAATTACAACTGAATTTTATTATTCTTCAATAATAATTGTATTGATTCAACCTTTGAAGGGCTGTAGGTAGTACCCCTCAGAAAAGACGTAAATTCTAAGGAAATTCGACAAACCTACTCATTATCAACTTTAATTTGACATATAAATCTTGAAGATCGGTTCAGTAGTCACTGAGAACTCAGACTTTCAACTGTACCTATATCAAAACTGAATTTATTCTTCCATAAGAATTGTATTGACTCAACCTTTGAAGGGCTGTAGGTCGTAGCCCTTAGAAAAAACATAAATTCTAAGGAAATTCAAAGGTAAAATGAACCAGTAAGGTTCAGGTCCACACTTAATCAAAAACCTAATCACAAAGTTATAGAAATACAAATATAGTTGTTTCAGATTTTGAAATCAGTTGTTAATATTGGTTATTTACTGTCAATTACCGTATATTATCAATAAATAGGCCTACTATTAAATTATAATATGTCTTATTTATTTTTAATTAGGATGTAACATAGTGTTTTCTTTTTTTAAATTCCATAACGCAATTTTTTATTGGTTTGTGTGTGTTGAAACATGTGTTGGTTCAGTCTAGGCCTAACTTAAAATATTATTTTGTACTAAGCTGGACATCCGAATCAACAGTTTTATCCACGGTGTATAGAATACTAACGGTAGGGCCAGAAATAATAATACCAAGAGGAGATAGGTAACTCAATGTTATAAGTTGAAACTATCTTCAGCGCTTCTGGTGGAATTGCAGTGGACTAAAAATTGAAACTGTAACATGGAGCACGTTTCCCTATATTAGTTATCCCACCCTGAGTAGGGCTCACGTGCATCTACTCTTGACGTCATCGGTGCCCACTGCTAAGAGAAATGAAAATCAACTGTTTATTATCGATTGCAGTCGTACTAATAGAGTACCGGTATATTATTATACACATTCTGTGAAAAAATCACCAAGATACGATAAGTTACTTTATTTATAAATTATTATTATTTAATTTTTAGTATCGAAAACGATATATTAACAATTAACGACGTGAGTAACAAATTATATTATAAAACGATATACTTCGTAAACAAAATTTCACAAAACATTTTTAAAATGTACATATATTTTGATATATATATTCAATTTTAAATATTAAAAAAGATTTGGTTTCACAATAAAATTCTGTATAACTTATTATATTCATAACCCAATACAAAATTTAAATAAATGTCAAATAATAAAAAAATAAAAATTGTTCACCATTTGTCGAATTTGAAATAGTATATTTTATAGGCCTAATCAGTAAAAGTATTAAAATTTGTTGTAACAATCTGATTTTTTTAAATTGTTATTATAGATATGTTTTCTATATGTGGTTCAAAATTTATTAAAATCGGGTAAATATTTTTAAAGTTATTAAATTTTTACTGAAGACGTGAACAATTTTTCACGGAATAAAGATATTGGAAAGTAATAATTATAGGCCTAATCAGTAAAGGTATTAAAATTTGTTGTAAAAATATGATTTTTTTTAATATTATTATTAAAGATATGTTTTATATGTGTGGTTCAAATTTTATTAAAATTGGTTCAATATTTTTAAGATTATTCAATTTTTACTGAAAACGTCAACAATTTTTCACCGAATAAAGATATCGGAAAGTAATATTTATAGGCCTAATCAGTAAAGGTATTAAAATTTGTTGTAACAATCTGATTTTTTTATATTATTATTAAAGATATGTTTTCTATGTGTGGTTTAAATTTTATTACAATTGGTTCAATATTTTTAAAGTTATTAAATTTTTACTGAAGACGTGAACAATTTTTCACCGAATAAAGATTTTGGAAAGTAATATTTATAGGCCTAATCAGTAAAGGTATTGAAATTTGTTGTAACAATCTGATTTTTTTATATTATTATTAAAGATATGTTTTATATGTGTGGTTAAAATTTTATTAAAATTGGTTAAATATTTTTAAAGTTATTCAATTTTTACTGAAGACATGACCAAACAATTTTTCACCGAATAAAGATATCGGAAAGTAATATTTATAGGCCTAATCGGTAATGGTATTAAAAATTGTTGTAACAGTCTTATTTTTTATATTGTTATTAAAGATATGTTTTCTATGTATGGTTCAAATTTTATTAAAATCAGTTAAATATTTTTAAAGTTATTCAATTTTTACATAAGGCTCCATGAGAAGCTTATGGAGCTTATGAGAAACTGAGCACCGTTGACCCCAGTCAACTGCGCATCCACTCGTGAACCCTACCGTTAGTATTCCATATACCGTGGTTTTATCTGTTATTTTATTCAATTAGTTGCTATGGAAATGAATGTAAACACATTCAAGAAATAATTATTATGTTGGTTCAAAAGTCTTGGCCTAACCTTTAATTATGTTTAATTTAATTTACCTACTTTAACGGCAATTTAATTTATGGTTTTGTACACATCTTTGCACAGTACGTTTTGAATGATATAAGTTTCATTTTTCAATTGTCGTTTTTTTTTTTTCATAATGTTGTTTATTTATTTGTATTGCAGCTGTTTAGACGTTATGGGTTTAACGCCCAACTTGATCCTGTGAATTTGTTAAGTTCCGACTAAATTTACAAATATTAAAATAAAAATGTTTTCATCAATATGAATTCTAGCGTATGTTACTCAGGAATATTTTTTTATTTTTTAAAAATTAATTGGTTCAGTAGTTCCAGAGATTACCCCCTACATACAAACAAACAAATTTTACCTCTTTACAATATTAGTATAGATGGTGTATGTTATTTTTACTTCAAGCACAAAGTAAAAATATGTGGCTTTGGTCACAAAGTTAAAAATACAGATTAATTTTTTCAAGTTTGAAATCAGCTGATAATGGACATATCATAGGAAACGGCTGACTATTGAACACTAACACATTATTCGATTATTTAGTTACAAAAAAGAAAAAAACTACATACATACAGTAATTTAAAATATACAAAGTTCAAACTTATACACCAAAACATACAAATAATGTTCAAATACATTTATAAATAATTCCTTGTGGTATAAAAGTTAACAAATATACTTTTCCTTGTTCAGAATCGTGTTTTTATGAACAGGAATTTCTATATTAATAATTGTATTACATACTGAAAGTGAGGTTATTAAAATAATAACAAATTTCTCACAGCTGACAAATATTAAACAGCTGACGATTAATTTATGATTACAACTAAATTTTATTCTTCAATAAGAATTGTATTGATTCGATTTTTGAAGGGCTGTAGGTCATAGCCCTTAGAAAAGACGTAAATTCTAAGGAAATTCGGCAAACCTACGCATTATCCTCTTTAATTTGACACAAAAATATTGAAGATTGGTTCAGTAGTCACTGAGAACTCAGACTTTCAACTGTGTATTAAATATATAGATTAACAATTTTTATTAAATTATAATTACTCGGACCATGAATGTATGGTACAATATAGTGATAGAACAAGCAATAGCGCTACAAATTAATGACAAGACTTGTAGATACCTACAGTAGATTGCGATGGTATTGTCAGCGCCCCGGTTCACAAAACAATCAAACCAACTCGTCACTCTACCACAGCCTACAGGCTAAACTAAGCATTTTACAAAGAAATGTAAAGAATAATTTTTCTTTTTTGGTTTATTTCCAACAACTTTTACGCTTTGACAAATCACCTGCCCAAAAAATACAAAATTTTCTCACTATGCCTAAATTTCATGTCATATCTAATCACAACGTTGACTTTCTTTGTTTTATATTTTTTCGCGCTACATAACATATATTTTTCTATTTTTGTTTGATACCGTCAGCACAGTCATAGTGTTTTAAGCAATATTTTTTAAATTTCAGAATTTTATCTCAACACTAAGTGTATGTTCAAACGGTGTTAATGAAACGTGGCGAATTAAAATGTGTACCGGTCGAAGACAGAGAATCCTGTGTTTTCACATAGAGTGGGCGTGGTCGGCTTCAACTCCCGTAATACTTTGTGCATGGGCTTTGCCAGTCTATAGTATTCCTTGGTCGCTGATTGAAACCAATGCCTGTGTTGAAACGTTTGGTGTGTATTGTATTTCCGGATTTGTAGCTCGCAAATGATGTAGAATGTCTTCACTCATGCAGTCTTTGTTCTTTTCCCAAAGATCTTTTTAGATTGGATGGGAAACATGTTGTCTGTATTATTGCAAACAAAGTGCGTATTTTCTGTGGTTAAGCTGTAATCGATGAGTCAGGGAGCGTTATATCCCAATGGGCATCGTTTTCAAGAAGATTTAACTTCTGGCCAGCTTCTCGATAGGTAGCACACACTTCACTATTTACTGATCTCAGTTCTTGGAATGATGTCGGCTCACGTACGTTAACCAATAGTAATCGCAAGTAAAACATTCTAGATTGTTTGAATGAACTGCATAAAGACGGCCTAACACGTTGGACACATACACATTTGGATGTCCTTCAACGGGCTCTGTTTACGACGTTTAAATTTTTTCTCTGTTGCTTTCCATGTGTAGTATTTGGGTATTTCTGAGTATAGTAGAGTTCTTGCGAATAAATCATCAGTGCACAATGTAAATAACGCAGTTAATGTTGTTTGCGGTGGTAAAGCAGCTCTCTCGTGAACATTTTTGGGTGTAAAATACACACGCTGTCCATTTTCAAGATGCACTGCCAGATGAACAACTGTTGGATGACGTTCATGAATTCGAAATGAAAAAAACACGTTAAACAGCTTAATTGCTACTCATGTAGTGTCCTAATTGATATCGATTTCATCTATTGGTGCAGATACATTAGTGACTCCAAAAACGGCCATATCGCTTCCTTTGTTGACGTATTTGCAAATGTATTTGATTGATTTCATTGAATTGCAGTACTCGACATTGAAATGTGCTTTGCGTACCTTCGGGTGGCCTATTTTTAACCGGTCAAGTTATTCGAAAACAAGAAAAGGTGAAGACACAAAGATAAGATGGTGACTTACCAATCACAACTAACCTTTCAATTATAATTGAAGTAATCACTTTACAGCTGAAATATTACAATTAGTTATACAGTTTTTTTATAAGTATAAACAAACTAAAAATTCGGTCTAGAAATATATTGAAAATATTCAGCTCAATTAATAGAAAAACAACAAAATGTCAACGAAATTACAAGAAATTTACGACATTAACAAGCTTTATACGGAGAAAGAAGACGATGCACCGCTTTTTGAAAAAAATGTTATTGAAGATACTTTAGTCACAAATAAAGAAAGGGTGTTACGACATGAAAAAAAACCAATACAAAATTAACAGATGTTTTGGTTAAAAAGCAACAAAATAAAATTATTGTTTATAATGTATGTATTGCCATTTTAATGTGAATAATGCTATAAATTTTAGGCAACCCAAATAAGAACAAACATTTATTAGGTTATCTTGCTTCATTTATTCTAAAAGTCTTCATAAGAACAACACTTTTATTTTCCAATAAGAGCATAAAGAATAAACAACAACGTAACCATAGTAACCAAAGTATTTGTGCAAAGAGGGAGAATGTAAGTTAATATACCTTCTATGAAAACTAAGTTTAATCACCATAGAAAAATATACACTATAACACTCCCCCTTGATTAATATTTTATAAAATTAATCGTTCACATTCATTACAATGTTTCTCAACTGAATAAATCTTTCCTTACTCAAGGCTTTGGTAAATATATCAGCCAAGAGTTGTTATCAGTACTTACATACTTTACATTAATCATACCTTTTTGAAAAAGATCTTTTATGAAATGGACTCTAATATAAATATGTTTTGCCCTTTTGGAATTCTGGAAGGTTTTTACAAGTGAAACTGTGCTTACACTTTATCAACATTGACAGGCCTTTGAATTTTCACTTTCACAAAACACAGACACTATGCCAATAAGATTCACTAACTCTTGTGCACCCGCAGAAGCTGCATAGTATTCCGCTTCCATAGTAGAAAGCGCAACACAGGACTGCTTCTTCGAAAACGATGAGATAGGGTTTCCTCCATAGAGTGCGACAAACCCACTTGTACTTTTCCTGGATTCAATATCTCCTCCCCAGTCAGCATCTGAATAACCTTGAAGTTCTGGATCTCCTTTGTAGAAGTTTAATCCAATAGTCTTAGTTCCACTCAAATAGCGAACAACTCGCTTAGCTGCTCTCGAGCTTAAATTTGATGGCTTGTCAAGAAAATGTCAGGCCGTGTGGTGACTGCAACATACATCAAACTGCATATGAGGCTTCTATATGGCACTTCATTATTTATTTCATCTTCTGATAGTTTAAAACCAATTTCAAGTGGAATTGATACCGGATGGCAACTGTCCATTCCATAGTCCTGTAACAGTCGGTCAATGATTTTAGTCTGAAGAACCACGATACAATTTTCAGTTCTCAGAAGTTCCATTCCAAGGAAGCATTTGGCTTCTCCCAAATCTTTAACTTTAAATTATTTAAAAAGATAAGAAATCAAGTTGTCAATTTTTTCTGTGTCACAAGTTATCAATGCATCATCAACAAACAAATGCAAACATACCTTTTGCACTGTAATGACAAAAATCATGTTTGGATCTCGAAAGTTTGAAATTTTCAAGATTTTTATTGATAGTGTCATTCTAGCACTTAGGCGACACTCTCAGTTCATAAAGTTCACGTTTTAATTTATACACTTCGCTATCACCTTTTACATCTTCAGGTCTTTTGACGTACACATCTTCTTTCAAAGCGCCGTTCAGAAATGCTGTTGGGACATCAATCTGTTTTAAAGACCAATCACTGTTCACTGCTTTTGACAATAGAGCCCTTATGGTTGAAGTCCTACAAACAGGAGCATATGTTAACTCATCCAACTTCAATGGCTGTTGGAAGCCTTTTGCCAATAACCGTGCCTTTTTAGTTCCATTGCCCTTTATGCTGAAAACCCATTTTAGTTCAATGGACTTTTTTCCAGGTGGTAAAATAGTAAGATCAAATGTACCTAGTTCCTCGTGTGACTTAAGTTCTGTATCAATTGCTTTCTTTCAATCATCATTTTTGGCTGCTTTATCAAATGTTTGAGGTTGAAAACTTGTCAGAAGACAATAAGCATTATAGACATCATAATCTTGCAAATATGAAGGTTTTTTCTTCTGTTGAATGTTCCTCATTGTTTTACTTCGTGATTTTGAAGTATTTATGTCTTCTCCACTGTCTGATTCAAATTCACCTTCTCTTTCAACCATCATCTGTGGTATGATTGCTGGTCTTGGCAGTTTTGTTGGACTCTTTTGGTTTACTTTCATGTTGTCCTCAGGCTGTTGATGAACAATTTGGTTTGATTTAAAATACATTGCATTTTCGTCAAACCTCACATCTCGTGACATTACAACTCTTCTATCTTCTGGATTCCATATCCTGTATCCTCCTCCACAATACCCGATCATAACTCCTTTTTTGGCACGTGGGTCAAGCTTATTACCTTTAGGTATACAAGTAAGTTATACCAGACTTGGCATCCAAAAACTCTAAGTTTGGTTAAGTTTTGCTGACCATACCATAAAAAACTTGGAGGGGTCCCTCTCTCTAATACAGTTGAAGAGCACCAGTTTAATTCATAAACCAAACATCTCAATGCTTCCCCCCACAATTCTTTAGGCACAGCTGAATCTAGAATTTTGGTACGAACCATATTTAGTAATGTTCGATTTATGTGTTCTGATTTTCCGTTACTCTGGGGACTACAGGGTAATGTATATTGAATCTTAATACCTCTAGACTTAGCAAAAGATTTAAATATATTAGAGGTTACACCTCCATTGTCCACTCTAATTCTCTGTACTTTAACTCCATGCTGAGTTTCCATTTGTTTTACGTAGTTCATTAAATTTTCTTCAGCTTCACTCTTAAATTTGAGTAAATTAACTATAGTAAAATGAGAGTAATCATCTATAATAGCCTATAAATATCTATTTCCATCGTGATTTTCAGGGTTTACTGGAACACATATGTCTGAATGAATCAATTTTCCAATATGCGTTGAGTTATTATAATTTATCATGAATGGTAATCTAGTTGCCTTACCTTCAATACAAGAAGCACATTTATCTGATGAGTAGGGAATTCCTAATGTAATTAGCCCCTGCCGGTTGAGGTGACCTAATCTGCAATGCCACAGTTTTCCATCTGCCATATTAGCATATCGTTCTTCCGATTTATTAAGACCTCCTGGTTGAAACTTGAGAGTATATAGGCCTCCATCACATGTACAATATATTGTGTTGTTCTTAGAGTTAATTGTCATTTTATCATCATCGATAACAATCTTAAACCTTTTTTCTGTGAGCTTGCTTATTGATAAAAGATTGTGCTTAATATTAGGAACAATCAACGCTTCTACACCGATGTTCTTGTTTTGACATATTACATTTAATGATCATATTTTATTGCTACACATAGCTTGACAATTAGCAACATGAATGTTAACATTATAATTTAACAATTTTATGTCTGACATGTAAGGCTCTAGTTCTTGCTTAACTAAATGACAGCTTGCCCCTGAATCTAGAATTAAAACGTTTGTAGATTCACAATGTAGACCCATACTAGACCTATCTTCCTCTAATGCTATGAATATAATTTCATCCTCGTGGGATACATTTGCCTTTTCACTAGGCCTAACCATGAAGTTATGATTAACTACTCTATTGACTCTAAATAGCCTACGATTTTCCTGAAATCGCCCTCGATTGAAATTTTTTGATCTTCAACTAACATTACTAGGTCCAACTCGTTTAGTACACTGAGCAGCATAGTGGCTTTTATCACCACAAACAAAACAACCAGCATTAGAAGCATTAAAAGAAACTTCATTATCTGTTTCTAGGCTATTTTCTACAGAATTTCGTAATCTTGCTTTGACAAAATCTAACTTAAGGTAGGCCTGAGTTTCCAAGGCTGCAACCACAGTTTCATATTCTTTTGGTAAAGAAAGTAAAAGATTCCAGACCCTATCGCTATCATTTATTTTAGAGCCAAATTCTTCCAGCTCCCTGGTTATGGTGTCTAATTTTAAGAAGTGGTCTTCTAGGCTATCTCTTTTATTACATTTTAATGCAACCAATTTTCTCCATAATGTTAACCTAGAAAAAGAACTGGATTTTATAAATACATTTTGAAGAGCTTCTAACATACCTTTGGCTGAAGTGGCGTCCTTAATTACATCTTAATGTTTGTCAGGGACACCTTGAATAATCAAGGCCCTTGCCTTGGAATAATTGACAAGAAATTCCTTTTTCTTGGTTGGTATAGTTTCACTTACAACATTTAATAGCTGTTCCTTCTCTAGGATAGCATTAATTCGAAACTTCCAATTGTTAAAATTAGAACCTATTAAAATAGGTATTACTGACACACTACTTGAAGTCATTTGATTATAATTAGTACTCACTAGAATCAAATAATTTATAAAATCTCTTAAATCTTCTCTGGGCCCATAACTTTTGTTATAAATTTTAGGCAACCCATAATAAGAACAAACATTTATCAAGTTATCTTGCTTTATTTAGGCTAAAAGTCTTTATAAGAACAACACTTTTATTTTCCAATAAGAGCATAAAGAATAAACAACAACGTAACCATAGTAACCAAAGTATTTGTGCAAAGAGGTAGAATGTAAGTTAATATATGCCTTCTATGAAAACTGAGTTTAATCACCATTGGAAAATATATACTATAACAATTAATAAAACACGCTTAAAGCATTTTTGTGTCGATTTTCGTCCTTTTCGAAATATCCAGTAGTTCTCTTATCCGCGGTTGTTAAGGTTCGTGTAACTGTTTTATACAGGGGTCTAGAAATCACTGTATCAAATTTTCTATAGATGAATATAACAAAAAAAGTTTGAATAAACATAGGTCCGAAAATGCTTGGTTTTCGAATTATCTGCCATTTTGTTTTGTTTATAGTAAACACTCAATAGATGAAAATAGAAAAGATATGGATTTCATTGGTATACATATTTCTTACGTAACCTTCTACCCTTACGCAAAAAACTTTTTTTATACTTTAAAATGGTGCATATTTAAAATTTTTACTGTCAAATATCTCTAAAACCGTTAACTTTACACAAAATTTCAGGAACAAAAAAAGTAAATTTTTTATTGATAAAAGATAACCGAGTCATCGGATAAAACCATAATTTCTTCTTAGTTGTCTATAACAATACAGTAACAACAACAACAGTAGTATTTATAAACAAACTAAAGGAATTGTTCAGTTATCGCCCCTGTTTAGCACACGTGTACCGCCAATCGCCTCCTGATAGATGTTTGGAAAACTCCAGGCATTTGCCGAATACTCTCAATACCATTCTCAATGCGTTGTCTGAGATTTTAAATTGAAGCTGTTGGAGCTACACTACGCTCTTGAGGTGTAACCACAGAAAGAAATCAAGGGGATTAATGTCAGGCAGGGGTGCCCATCCCCCCTAGTTTAATGACGCAGCCCCCCACAATTTGTAATACCCCCAATAAACGTTAGTTAAAATAAAAACAATTTGCCATTGAAACACGCTTTTATTACCTTACAAATATAATAAAATAAAGCTAAAAATAAAACAATTGCTAGTACAATTTCTATTTGAAACTGAAAATAATGAATTTATTTCCAACCACAAAAAATAAATTACTATCTTGGAAATTGACTGATTACAATTTTTCGGTAGTTGTGATCAATAAACAAACAACTAACTAGTTATACAAAAAAATATTGAGTCCAGTCTTTCTGAAAAGGTGCGCAGTAACTCCCTGTAGGGTACAAACAAGAGATAATTAAAGAATAAATTTACTTAATGGTTAAGTATCATAAGGTATACTAGTTACAATATTTACACACAAAACTAGATAAATATTATTACTCACTCTCTCTACTGAACAAATGATTTTACAAAATATATTTTTTTAAAGTACATAATTACAATTTTCCAGTAATAGTTGTGAATAATGAACAAAACAATTAACTAGTTATACAAAAAATATTGACTGGGCTTCGGCGAGTGTACAGCGTTGGGCGCAAAGTTTGATGTTATTAAAATGGCGGCCGGCCAAGTGTCACCATAGTCCCGAGCAGCGACCACAGAATTAAATAGACTGGACAAGTCGAACGCAAGAATGAGGCATGTTTTAGAGTCAAATACTGACACAAAATGGCGGATGCAAGTCGCGAGCCGCCGGCCAGCAGCCCGTACATGTTACCGCATTACCCGCGAAACGAAGCTCGTGTTCTAACTGTTGTATGATAGAAACTACAAAAGCTAATTTTTCAAAAAATCTTTTCGAAAAAAGTAGCTTTTCAGCTACATTTCTCTCGCTTAAATGACGCACCTGCCCTAAAAACAAAACAAAATTCTCGCAATTCAACTTTTAATGTCGCGAATTAAAAAGTATAAAAAAGTTTGGACTTTATTCGATTTTTAAAGTGCAAAACTATTTTTATTTTCAAATTATTGTGAACACGCCGTTAGCGTCCCACACTATTAAACTGTAAGTTTGTCAAATTTCAAAGATTTTCGAGCATTTTCAGTAATTGAAACCACGGTGTAAATGAATAGGGAGCACTGAAAATGTCACACCTCTAGGTCCGTTCGACGTTTCTATCCTCACACAAGATGGTCGACCTAAATTCAATTCCCCCCAATGTACAGGGTTACGGCATAACCAGTCTATTTAATTCTGTGGTCCCGAAAGTCGGCGGCCGTTCAGTGCTCATTCACCCGCCTTCGAACTGGCTCTGCAAAACTTACTATGCACAATTTTCAAGTTTTTCTTTATTAAAGAAAAAATCACCTTCTTTATTTATATGTCAGGAATCACTTGACAAAAGTAGTGATTTTCTTAGGCCAGTAGACTTTTATTTTCCAAGTAAAAGAACACATCGATAAAGTTATAGTTTTTTATTTGTACTTATACTTTGTAATTCGTAATTATGCGTTAATTTTCCCTACAATAAAGAGGCTTTATTTATTCACTTCTATACAGTATAATGACGTAATATTAATACACGGCTTAATAATTGTCATGATATATAGTTTGCTAAGCCATGTTGATGTTGCCATTGTTTGTTACATGTTACATACTTCGTTTTTCGTTATTAGCGTTACTTTTTATACTATGAAGCGGTACCGTATAATTTATTGATTTCTACACAGTATAATAACGTAATGTTAATACACTTAAATATAATTTTATATAGTTTGCTAAGCCATGTTGATTATGACAATGTTTAGATATAAAATAAATCATTAGTATCATACGACATTCCAAATCATTTTACCTTTAATCTTTGGGTGGTTAATGACAATAAAATTTTGTATTAACGGGGAAAAGCAGCTAAAATGTATTACTAAAGTTATGTAAATAACTAACAAAACCTTAGAGACAATAAATCGTGTGCTTGTACTATAACAAGATGGTCGGTGTGCGCCGTGAGTATTGAGGGAGATTCTGGCGCGCATTTAATCGTATCTTTAACCTGCTATAAAAACTAAACTACTTGAGTTAATTCATTGAAAAAACGTGTTTCATAAAATTTTACTTATTGGCTCAAACCTTTACGCTTAGGCCTACTCCTCGTCTCTGAAAACAAAAAAGTTCCTCACAGAACAACTTTTTCATGTCACAATTTAAAGTTCCATATTAAGTCCTAGCTTTGGTAATTTATTTATACCTTTAAAGATTTTTTATAATTAAGAATTTTTATACGATTATCATCCACACTAATATTCTGTAAGTGTGTAAAAATTCAAAGTAATTAGTGTTTCAAGTGTTCAAAACAACAGTGTATATGAAACACCCGCATCACAATTTTAGCGTTACTCCGAGCCGTTTCGGCTTTCTACAGTATATGTTCCTGTGAGGGCGGACTTAGGCACACTTTTCAAACTGTACAGGTAGGTATAGGCAATGTCCAGTCTATTTTATTCTATAATCGATGGTACAGGTGAAAGTTAAATAGTGGCTGCGCGTTTACTCTCCACATACAAACTATACATTCTAATTTGACGTACTCTGCTTCTAATTTGTGTGTTTCCCCAACATTTTTCGACCCCCCCCCCCCCTAGAATGCCAATGACGCAGACTCCGTCACCCCCCCCCCCCCCCGTGGGCACCCCTGATGTCAGGTGACCTTGCTGGCCACGGCACTGGGTCTCCCCGGCCAATCCATTTTTCTTGGTAAATATTACCAACACGGGCTCTAACATCCACACTAAAATGGGCTGGTGCCCCATCCATCATGTACCATGTATAGAATCGCTCATTGAGTAGGAAATTCTCCAATAAGGTCGGGAAACTTTATTTCTACAGTAAATTTGTGTATTATAGAGAACTACAAAGAAATTATATTTTAGGCGATAACTTGGTTAGTTTTTAGTTACGGGAGAGATAAAAAAAAAAACTTTTGTTTGTATTAAAAAAATCACTGTTTGGTCTTCCAAAAATTCTTTGTAAAGTTATAGCGGTGTTAAAGATATTTGACATATGGTAACAAATTCTAAATATCCGCCATTTTTAAAGAATACAAAAGAACGTTCTGGTTCTTTGTACAAAGGTAAAAGGTTACTTATCAAATATTTACACCAAATTTGAGGTCAATATCTTTTCTATTTCCAAAGATATTGAGTATTAAGTAAAAAAAAAAACCGCTAGTTAATTTGAAAACCAAGAATTTTCGGACCTATGTTTATTGGAACTTTTTTTCTTATTTTTACCTATAGAATAGCCTGGTGCAGTTTGATACAGTATTTTCTAGACGCCCTATATGTTGGAATATGTTGTTAATATGTACGTGTGGACGTGATGGACACAGACCCCACAAAAGGTGTCAGACTCTCCCTTTATTTTGGTCAGCTAGACTAATAATAAAACCACAACATTGTTAACATCATACAAAATGTATAATCGCAAAATAATTATCATATTGGTTTCCGCTATTGTTCGAACAAGCGATGTCGGCTTCAATGCAGTATATTGCGTGCAGTCATTTTATTGTCCGATATAACGCTATTGATGGGTCAGCGAAATTTATTGCAAAGTTGCAAGTTGGGGTTTATGATTCTCATAAAATACATTTCTATAGACGAGTTGATGCACTCAATTCTTTTCTAATACTGATTCGGTACTGGGAACAACATTGTTATTTCTTCAGTTTAATAATAAATTTTTGCAAATACGTAACAAGTATCTTGTTTTGTCTGCCCACCCTGACTGGGAGTTCGTTCTTGTAGCATTTTTAATGTGGACATTATACAACTATAATGATAACAATATAATAAAATCGTGATTTATTTTGATTCGATATAGAACATGATCATATTTTATATATACATCTATACAAATAAATAAAACTGAAGTGTCGGTCAGTGGTTTTACAATAATTAATTTTGCCTAAGCTCATATGGTTATTCACGCGTTACCAAAACGTAAATATGCATTTAGGTGAAGGTTAATATTCCATAAAACAGCCAAATTCACTTCCAAAATTTTAAAAGTTTTACGGGGGAGGTCAAACATTTCCCAAGACCATTTTTACCGAATAAGAGGGAGGTCCTCCTTAATCCCTGCTACCTTCGGTCAAAGCCCCCTAGAAAATATTATATGGGCACCCTTGATTATAACACTATATCATGTTTGTTTTAACAAAATGTTTAATTAATGTGTTATTATTATTAATCATATGAAAACTATTATTAATAATAATGCATTATTAATTAATTATTGAGTAATATTTTATTTCAAAGTAATACTGTTAGTTTTTAATATTCTGTCTTTAATACTAGTCAAAATATTTTTGTTTAAACACTCATAATAAATAGCACTTAAAATTAAACACTTAAGGGTGTGCCATACCAGGACGAAATATTCCCACACAATCCTTTTCAATATAAATTAATTTCTTCAAATTTTGAAGATAATCTTTTGTAATTTACAGGAAATCGTTCATGAACATCTAAATTATAATTCGTAGGTGACCAAAATGTTAAGTTATACATTTTTATTAAATATGTTTGCTTATAAAAAAGACGAAAAACGTGATTTTCAGCCGACGCAGTAAAACATCGGGGCGAATTTTGTTACCTACTAATTTAAAACTCGGCATCTTCTTTCACAATTATAAATGTCTCCTTGTATTTTTGAAGGGTTTCTGTAGAAGCGCAACATTTGTCCTGCAGTCCAGATCTTCTTTTTAGTTCCTTTACGTATTTTTCTCCTTTCCCTCTGAACTCATTATACACTCTAACAGTGAACTATGTTTTGATATACATGTTATACTATTTACAGAAAGTGGGGTAGTAGAAGCGCCCGGCTTGCTTCTCTCACCAACCTCCGTGGTGACTCGGGTTGAAGAAAATGCATACAGATTATTGTACACTCTGATATTTTCACGGCAATTACGATTGAATAGGACATAATCACTGATTATGTAACGACAGAGTTTTTTGGAGAAAGACAGGATTTTTTGTGTAATGGACAGATTTACAATAAATGCATTCTATTTTTTACTTTTTAGCGTTTTATGGAGATAAATTAAATGGGTTGTGTTTTAACTGTTGATTTAATGTGTTTAATTACAAATTTATTATTTAGGAGTGTCTTGTCACTACATCAATTTAAATGAATTGGTTTCACAAACTGGTTGACCGAAATGAAACGTCGTATAACCCTATTTATATTACTGGCAAATTAGTAATGTTCAGCCTCTGTACACGATGCCAATTTCATCGAAATGTACGGCGTATGTTTATATACACAATTATTTTCTGGGGTTTAAGGCGAAAAGTATCATAACAATTACTACGTATATAATTTAAAATGTGTAAAAATTCAAATTTAAAACAACAAAATAAAAAAGTTTAGGGTTATAATAATAAGAACATAGTTTTTGCCCACTTAAAATACACGGCTCAGCTGGATTCCCTAGGTTCAATAATCATCTGTTTATTCACATAATATACACTTCCACGTAGGTTATTTTTCAGTGGAATTTTCAGTCAGCTGATTACATATTTCAAATTTTTAGACTAGGTAATACCAAATAATTAATTATTGTTCATTTTATTCGTTGTAGACAAATTAAAATTATAACAAACGTCAGTATATATTATAATTAAATTTTTACATTATAATCAACATAACAATGATAACAAATTAAACATTTAACACACAACATACAAACTTATAGGTAATGAACAATAGTTATATTAATGTGGAATATAACAAACTGTAAAAATTCGTTCATGGAATATAGACACCTTTGTATAAAACTCTCTTTAACTCGTTTTAAAATTATTGCACACTCTTTAGGGTCTTAAATATTCAATAATATTACATCTCTATTAAAGGTTTCCCTATCTGTGCTTTCAGATTCGCCCAGTGAAAATTGTACACTTTCTTGTGCAGTAGCTACGAATTTGGAAATTTTACATTTTTTACAGGAGTTTGCACTGTAAGTAAAATTATTATTTAGGCATACAGTGTGAAAATGGTAAAAACTGTGTTTTTTTTAAATAATGATCTGACTATCACGGGAATTATTATTGAATGTATAAGATGCTATGTCCTGACTGAATGACTGACTGACTGACGAAGAATTAACTTGGAAAAAAACTACTGAAGATACAAATACGAATGTTTAAAATAAAGGTAAATTCTTATGTGGTCATAGACGCACTCTAAGAAATGAGTTTGCAAAATTTGTATTTTAAAGCTTAAAACAGCTGTTGGGTTCAAAAGTTTAGCATCACATGTTTCTTTACATTCCAACCAACTTAGAAAATTTAGAATCAGTTTATTATTTTTCACAATCAACAGCTTTTTACTTTCTCACTATACTATAGTATAGAGAAAGTATAGTGATCGCAAAAAAATCGATGTTAAGATTTTTGTGGAAAAATCCGTTTTGGGACCCCCTGAGTCCAAAAAAGTGGTTTTTACAAAATGTCTGTCTGTATGTCTGTATGTATGTCTGTATGTATGTCTGTACGTCTGTATGTATGTCTGTATGTATGTCTGTATGTATACAAAGCTAGAGAGAAAACTATTCGATCAATTTCAACCAAGCACAATACATGTCCAGTACGCTTGTATAGATGCACGAAAAAGGGTTTTGAACAATTTTGAAAAACAACCCCCTTTTTGGCCAAAAAACACCCAAAAAATCAGTTATTATTTTTTTAATAAAAAAACGGCTCTAACGATTTTGATAAAATTTGGCTTATTTGTAGCCTTTAGTATGCCCTACCATATACAAAAACCCGCATCTTTCTAAAAATTCTCGTTTAGCTAATAATAATAATAATAATAACAGATTTTTGGGGGCTTTTTGGCCATAAAGGGGGTTGTTTTTCAAAAAATTTCAAAACCTTTTTACGTGCATCTATAAAGACCTAATTGACGTGTTTGGTGCAAATTTGTTCGAAATCGATCGAATAGTTTTCTCTCTAGCTAATCTATATATTAATTTAAAAAGGTTTTTTGTAATCCGAGTGAGATCTCGAGTTCTATTGGGCCGATTGACATGCGATTTGTGTTAAATGAAAGGTAATTAGCTCTATATTTGCCCATTTTACTTGGATTTTAGTAATTACATCACTAAATTTTCAAAAAACGGAAATTAAAATCTCTTATGGCAATTTAACATGGGAAAATTGTTTAAGCCTATTCCAAGTGAGATCTCAAGTTCTATTGGTCCGATTGACATGCGGTTTGTGTTAAATGAAAGGTAATTAACTCTATATGTGCCCATTTTACTTGGATTTTAGTAATTACAGCACTAAATTTTCTAAAAACGGAAATTAAAATCTCTTACGGCAATTTAACATGGGGAAAAGTTTTAGGCCTATTCCAAGTGAGATCTCGAGTTCTATTGGACCGATTGACATGCAGTTTGTGTTAAATGAAAGGTAATTAACTCTATTATATTTGCCCATTTTACTTAAAATTTTACTATTCCATCATTTAATATTTTTAAAATGTAATTTAAAATATTTTCTATTCAATAACATTGTATTTACTGATCAACTGATTATAACAGCACATGTTTTATTATCATCTGGAGTTCTATTGGACATAAAAATATATAATAACACAGATCAGCTGATTATAACAGCACATGTTTTATTATCATGACATGGTTAGTTTATGTTGTAATTTACTTTATTGAAGTAGGTTATTTTTATTTTGCTGTTGCTTAACTATGTTTTTCTGTTTATAGTTCAATAGTTATGGAGGTGAACGGATAATTAGTGATGATGAAATTGTCTTTTTAGTAAATTTAATAAATCAATTTAAATAAATTTAATAAATCAATCAATGATGAAATTGTCTTTTTAGTAAATTTAATAAATCAAACTCTTATTAAATCAAGCAACTAGGTCTACATTAATTGCAAAAACTTCGCACAGGTTAGCTAGGGTTCCAACAGGGAGTTGGGGAGTGGGGGGTTGGCGTGCGGAGCAAGCAGGGGTCTCACCTAGTAATAATAATATTTATTAGTTAATCGCCTACTTTAATAAAAGTATACAAAGCTAGAGAGAAAACTATTCGATCGATTTGAACCAAATTTGCACCAGACTTGTCCAGTAGGATTGTAAAGATGCACGAATAAAGGTTTTGAAAATTTTTGAAAAACAACCCCCTTTTTGGCCAAAAAACCCCCAAAAATCAGTTATAATTTTTTTATAAAAAAACGGCTATAACGATTTTGATAAAATTTGGCTTATTTGTAGCCTTTAATGTGCCCTACCATATACAAAAACCCGCATCTTTCTATAAATTCTCGTTTAGCTAATAATAATAATAATAACTGATTTTTGGGGGGTTTTTGGCCATAAAACGGGTTGTTTTAAAAAAAATTTCAAAACCTTTTTACGTGCATCTATAAAGACCTAATTGACGTGTTTGGTGCAAATTTTTTCGAAATCGATCGAATAGTTTTCTCTCTAGATAATAATAATAATATTTATTAGTTAATCTCCAACTTTAATAAAAAAAACTCTCCTACCCCACCCTACAAGTCACAGTGAATCTGTTTAGTAATTTAAATGTGTTTGTGAGAAAGTATGTGCCAGTTCCTGGTACCGTTTATTTAGGTTGGATTAACAAACTGCAAACACACAAAAATCAACGAAAAATGCTTACTGTATTATAATTTAATCCAAACATCTGCTGCTACATATTATAAATAAAACAGCTGATTTGGATAAAAAACTGGTTAGGCCTACAATGAACGAAAACATTATAATTTGCAACCGATTTGGAAAATTTAGAATCGGGAATTATTCTTCACAACTAACAGTCTTACTTATTATAGTCAAACATTTGGCATTACGTATTACAGATGATGGGTTAAATCAGCTGTTATATTATATTATATTGTTACTCACGTACGTACACTCGCTTTTGTGGGAGTGGATTATGTTCATCTGGTTTCTATGGTAATAAACATCCTAGTTATAAGAATATCTGGATGTTGCGCAGAATTTTGACAGATACTAAAGCTGTTTAGATCAAAATATTGGCAATTAGGTCGAGAATTTCCTGAAATGGAGATAACAGTTTCCTTTATTAGCGAATTTCCGTAGGAAAGATGAGCTGTTGCAATGACTCTCATTGTGAAACAAAAGGTCAGGAATGGTCAATTAGTACCGATAAGGTCCTCGGAAAAATGATAAGTAAAGGGCCTATAATAGGTCTATGTTCACACTCTAACGGCCGCATTTTAAGTCCGATTTCGTCTAAATTAGGTACACAAGTAGGTTTTCTAAGTCGTTCGGACGAGTTTTACCGGAAGTATTTTTTTTTTTAAAGATTTTCTTATTATACTGAAAATGTTTTGGGTTTTATCCAAAATAATAAATATAGGATATAATTCTGCACATTCGGGTTTTTACACGATCTTATAAACCTTCTGTTCTCCCAAAATTAATCAAATTGTAAAATAACATAAAAGTACACGGTTAAAATCCACGTGGGGCAAGTTTGTCCACTGCGAGCGAAGGGAAGGGGTCCATAATCCTAACCACAAAGTTAAAGTGCAAACTCGTGCAAACAAATTCTACTAATATATTTCGTACAGGCAGGCAACTATTCAGCGCCTTCCTGAACAGACACACTTCCCAAATAGATGGTTGAAGCCCTAAAAAATATAAAATTAATTTTGAAAATCCGCTCAACTCACGTCAGTGGTTCAGCCTCGTGATCGAATTATTTAATTTTCACAAATTATTTCTTATAAAATTAGAGAAAGGTATTCTTATTATTAAAATAGGTGAAGTAGGTACGATTGCTAACTTAGTTTTTATACACAATGAATAATGATTTGCATTGTTGCCTTTATCTAAATTTAGCTACGTGTTAACCATTTGCTACAATATTGAAAGGGAATTCAAAGCTTTCACGAAATTTAAATGGGTCCCGCCCTTCTCTTGAAATATAAAATACTTTCCCCTAGGAGAAGTTTTAATTATTAATATTACAGGATATTCCTCCAACCCTAAGGATGGTTGCTCCCCACCCCTTCAAAGAACATTTCAAAGAGAGTAGCCTTTTATTTTTTTTTGTTTAAAGGCGAAAAACCTAGGTGGTTATCATCGCCTAGTAGCCTTTTAAAACTATGTTTCATGGCTAGTTTTATAAAGTCCACTGAAGGTTTATAATTTTATTAAAATACAAAATGTCGTGAAAATACTTAGAAATAATTTTGTCAAATAAAAGGTTGTTGTTTGTTTAGCTTGTTTTATATGTGTAAGATAGTTAAATACTAACATTAAATAAGCATTGAAAAATACATAAGGATGGTAAGAATTTCGCAAAATTATGAAGACTAATACAAAAATTTGATCTCCCAGTTAAACCGTTGACGTTAGTTAAGCAAATTTCCAAAATTAATTTTATATGTTTTAAGGTGTCAGTTATTTAGGAAAGTGTACGTTGGGAAAGTGTACGTCTAAAGGTGCGTACATACTAGGGTACGAGCGGCTCGCGAGCATCGTGTGGACGGTGTCTCAAATGCTTACGGGCGGCTCGCGAGCATCGTGTGGACGGTGTCTCAAATGCTTACGAGGTGCTCGAGCACCACTCGCGGGCCGCTCGTTCGTTGCTCGGACGGATCCAGAAAAAGTCGGTACGAGAGACGAAGACAAAGGGATTCGCAGTCGTAGTGTAGACGGCGGGGAGGCAACATCTAATACTTCGCGAGCAAGGGGTATGTTGTTTTTGTTGTGGTTTTGTAGGCAGCGTTATGGCGGAGTGGAGTCATGTTACTTCTCATTGAAGTTTACCAAAGTAAATTGATACTTTGGGATCCAAAAAATTTCCAGCATTTCAAAAAACCTGAGGGAAGATGCTTGGAGAGAAGTGGCAAGACATAGCCTATTTACTCACCTGTCTTGCACAGAAATCGGGGTGCGCATTTTTATTGTCTTGTTTGATATCTGAGCCCCAATTTTATTTATGAGATCTTCAAAATCACTTGGTGACATTCTTGTGAAATTTTATACTACCCACTCACACACTGTGATTTTAAATCAAACCAATTCCTCTCCATTGCGTTTTTTGTACAAATTTGTTCGTCACCAGGGACGTGGTTTCCTCATCTTCTTATTCAAACAAGCAATAACTACCGCCGCACAACTTATTAATATCACATTTTGGCACAATAACGCTGCTTTATCCGCCATTGCTGCCTATAGATTGGCTCGCACTCGCCTATGGATCGCTCGAGGATCGTGGCAGGCTCGCGAGAAAATACTTCCCACGAGCTTTACGCGAGCATCGAACGAGTGGCTCGCAATCGGCTTGTTCGCTGCTCGTACCGTAGTGTGTACGCACCTATATATTAGTCCCATTTATATACATATCTTCCTCCAGCCCCGGCTCACGCGCTTGTTCGTTCCGCTCGCAGAGGAAACAATCGCCTTGCGAATTTCCACCCCAACCTTGCCCCCTCAGATTATGAACGGCTTCGCCTCACTTGTAGCGGATAAAATCACTTTTATGGTAGTTTACGTTTTAACTGATTTTGGGGGAACCAGATGGGCTATAAGGTCGTGTACAAAACAAAATGTGCAAAATAATCAGTTATATTAATTTGTTTAGATACCCCCCCCCCCCCCCAAAGTTTCACTCCAGTTCGAAAAGCATTTTGCTTCCTGTTGTTGGATTTATTTGGTAACGAACTCGTCCGACCGACTTATAGAAGACCAATGTGAGTACGAAATTTGGAGCAAATTGGACGTAAAATGTGGCCGAAAAAAGTGCGAACACATATATACATATTTAAATATAATTTTTAATGGGACCCCAAAACGTGTTCTGTATACTATGATCGGTGCTCATTGACTATTCCTGACCTTAGGTCTCACCATAAGAGTCACTGCAATAGCTCATCTTTCCTATGGAAGTTCCTTAACAAAAATCCACATTTGGTCACCTTAGAAGGAAAATCGGAACCCTAAAAGAATCGCTAGTATGTTTGTCAGTCCATCTGACTGTCTATCACAGTAAAATGATTTTGTGCCGTTAGAATTTTGTAAGTTTTGTGAATTAGGCGTACTTTGTAAGACGAATGGATCCGGATGGAATGAAAATAATTAGTAATCAAGAGCACGCATATTCAAAAACAATTTACACCAGGACTTCTCAGAAAAAGTGGTTAAAAAACTCATTTCCAATCCTATTAAAAGCTTGTCCCTGCTAGAGAAACTTATACCCTTATACTTTGAAGAAAAACTGTGGTGGATCCAACTTAAAAAAAACATGTGTTTATATTCACGAGGTGTACAGTTAAGTTATTGCAGTATGAGATCCTCCTCTTCCATTTACTTTATTACCTTAATGTGACGCACTATAGACTTGAATCCAGATCTTGAACCAGCTCATAATTCGATTAATGTAGTCTACAATCTGTGCGTGAATCGATCTACGCTCAACCAGGAAAATCAATATTCTAGTTGGAGATATGATGGAAACAGGTTGTTTTGTTCCACCCAGGTAGTTATATATCAAAAGTATTAAGTAGTTATTGTAATGTTCGGCTAATTGTGTCATCGAGGCGTCCGAGAATCGGTGATGTTTTAGTGAGTCATGTCAAGTCCATAAATTAATAATTATGAACAAATTAGCTGGAGGCTGCCTAAACGACTCACAAGCCAATTTTGCCACCTATTTAATCGATTATATGGACCATTATACTGAATCGCGTTAATTAGCTACATAATCACGTTAAATAATGGTTATCATAGCTAGTTCTCTGTGTGTGAATGTAGGATAAGGTAGATTATAAGTGACAAGTTAAAATATCTACTATCAAACAGGTTACTATGGAGGGTAAACTATCATGAGTTTGATTAATATTCGTCCTCCACGGTCAATGCGTTATAGTAGCAGAGCGTGGTTACGATACACGGACCTCTGGGTTGTGGGGGCCCAGAACGATTCTATTTCAATTTGCTTTACGTTTTAACTTTTTACCCACAAAACTAATAAGAACGGAGTGGAATAGTAGTCTACTCAGAAAAGTCAACATAAATAACAAAATTAAAACCTACAACATTGCGTACGGTGCCTTATCATTTAGAAACACATACTGTCTTTGCAACCGCCTAAAAAAACTAACCTAAAAAAAGACAAAGTAAATGTTCAGATAATTTAACGTTGCAATTTATATAAATCATGATTTAACCTAATTCAGAGTTGATAATAAATGGTTCTGCGGTAAAGTTGTCAGAGGGGAGAGGTCGATCTTCAATTTATCTTCATTCAAGACATACTCTTGAGGCTTGATTAATCGATTTGTATTATTAGACCATTATACTCGTATAAAAAATAAGCAGAATATTTTGTATATGTTTTTCAATATGTCTTTGTATTTTGTTAAAAGTTCAACCTTTGTTCAACATTGACTATGGGCGACCTCTGCGAGCCTCGCACGCAATACATTTCTTCCTCCACACGCATACTTAGACACCTTATAAGCAAAAGAATTTAAAAAATGGCAAAAATAAAAATAAATAAATTATAAATAAATAAAAATAAGTTTTCTACCAAAATAATACAAAGTAACATATTATTATGTCCTATTTAAAAGATTGTAATTGTATTTAATAAACATAGTAAAACTATGTATAAAAGCAATGCGCAGATTAAGTAAACGAAAAGATAAAGCTGATTACCGGTAATTATAATTTCCCAGGGTATACTATTATTACTTTCTCCACCCTATACGTAGTATATGGAGAAAGTATTGTTTTCGTAAAAATGTTCGAATTTTAATTTTCAGTTGAATTATCTGTTTTGGTGCTCCCAGAACCCCAAAAAATTGTTTAGTGCAATTATCTGTGTTGGTGCTCCCTGAACCCAAAAATATTTGTAGTGGAGTTTTTTGTTTTGGTGCTCCCTGAACCCAAAAAAGTGTTTTTAACGTGGTGTCTGTCTGTCAGTGTGTCAGTATGTATACACGACCAGAGAGGACACTATTGGTCCGATTTTCATGAAATTTGGTATGTAGGTACTAAACCCTAATATCTCCAGGCGTTTTTTTCATTTTTTTGAATTTTTAATTTTTAAGGGTAATTTACCCCTAAAAACCCATAAAAAACGACAAAAATGCAAATTTCTCAAAAACGGCTCTAACGATTTTGATCAAATTTTCAGTATTTATAGTGCTTAAGATGCCAAACAAAATGACACCACCCGCTTTTATCAAAACTTCGGCGTTTTATAATTATGGGGAAATGTTAAAAAATAAACAAGTTTATGTTGTCAATCTAGCATCGCGGCGACGGCCGCACGGGGTAGCACAATGGTAGCGAGCACGGCCAGTAATTCAAAGGTCGCGCGATCGAATCCCGCCTGGGACAATAATTTTTTTATACGATTGACGTAGGTAGAATATTATTTTTTTGTTTTGTTCTAAAAAGTAGTAAATAAAATGATTAAAAACAATATTATTTTGACTACAGTAAGTTGGGAGAAAGTTTGTGTCAGTTAACTGATACCGTTTATTTCATTATGTTTTGTTTTAGAATAAATAGCCTAACTAAGTAGTAAATCAATAATCAACAAAGCTAAGCTGATTAAAATAATATCCAGTAATTAAATGTTCAAATCAAATTATTACGTTTGCGATAAAGGATATCAAAAGTTACTTTGTGATTCATTGAGAAAAAGAGAAACTTTCAGAAAGTTTTCCTCTAGAGAAATAAATTTCATATAGGCCTAATCATAGGTTTGGAAATGCTTTGTTTTCCAGTTATCCAAATTTGTTTACAAAATACTTAATATCTTTAGATGTAGAAAGTACATTGAACGGAAATTATGGATACATATTTGGTAAGACATCTTTTTACTCATGTACAAAAATCCAAAACCAAAATTTGATCTTGGTAGTTGTCCATAATAATATTTGTTTTAGTTTTTGGCCAAAAACTACGTTATCTTTTAATTTACAGAAATAGTAAAAACCGTTGTTTTATTATTATTTTTATGTGCATTATTCAAAAAAGGAATGTTTTTGGTTTTTTGGTTTTTTGATTTTTAGAGGTTTTTGAGATATTTTTCATTCAAAATTTTCATTTTAGATAATAACAAAAGTTTTGGTTATATGTAGGCCTACATGGGTAAAAGATGTCATACCAAATTTGGATAAAAAATTTTGGGTTCAATATATTTCCTACTAATCTGGAGAATACTATTTCCAGTGACTAACTGGAAAACGAATCTTTTTCGAACCTATGTTTATATTAACTTTTTTCTTTATTTTCACTAGTAGAACAGTCATGTCCTGAATGTTTCTCCGTTTCTTCCCGAATAACCCTGTATAAAAGAACCAGTACGACTTACAGCCTGTTTCTGAACAATAAATTTAGCGAAAGCTCAATTAGTAAATAAGTTACTAGATTAACTTATTATCTGATTAAACTAAATTTTCTTTTCCCAGAAAATATTCATTCATAAATTACATTATATGTAATTAAACTATCATCAACATTAATTTAAGATTATTTAAAGAAAGATGGTGGTTTTTAAACGTATGAGACTGGATTTTGTAGTGATGACTGTTTACATTTTGTTTACAATTGCTCGGACGAAATAAATACATATGTCCTTTTTTGTTGAAAAATACCTCCCCTACACGGTGGTATTTTTTATTTTCCTATATCTTCATCCCACCTCGAAATATTAAGGATAATCGAAAAAAAAATGATAATCGATTTATTTTTCGACTTTGGGAAATCGATAGACTGGTAAACTTTTTTTATGTTAATCTACATACTTTAATGTACTTATAAAAAAAATTCAGCCGTATTGCAAATTACTGGTACTTTTGGTCTAAATTGACCTTTACCGTCTGGCCTATTACGTGTTTTCTTTCACTTAATATTATATTATATTTACTAGTAAATAAAGTGAATGTTTTTGGGACGAGATTGTAGTTTTATGTACGAGGTAACGCCGAGCACAAACAATCAAGCACCAAAAAGCACTTTAGGTATAAATAGTCGATACTTTTTATCATACGTCACTAAAATCAAACGAACACTTAATTAATTAAATTGCACTATTAATTTTGCTACAGATTTTAATCGCGGTTTAACCTATGCGCGACAGTGCTACTATCAGTTGGAAAACAGCTGAAGCTTTTGAAGTTACTGCTGCTGTAATTTCACCGCAATGGATTGTTTAAGTACAATACTTTTGGTCTTAATACAATAAAATACTTTTAGATCATAGTACCATAAAGAAGTCTGCTGGTTATTGAATCAGCTGACTTTTTCGATAAGTAGTGAATTACTACAATAAAGAGCCACTTTACGGGCGTAAATTGTGCATTAAAGTCATCAGTTTATAATGCAGTATGATACAAACTCATTTTGTACAATTTGTAACTTTTCATTAGCCTATATAGGCCCTATAATAATTTGTTTCTCCAGAAATGCAGTTCAGGAAAAATGAGCATATTTTGCATATGGGCGGTTCACCTTCACCAATAACAGAGTAATGTAGGATTTGTTAAAATCATTTTTAAACAAAATTTATATTTTAGGTTGTAGTAACAAATTCGTTATTGAAAATGTTTATTCAATTTATAAGCATAATAAGATATTTTTTCTGAATTTCTTTTGTTAAAATATAAAGGTAAATTCTTAAGTGGTGCAATATAGGAGCAGTTCAATATATATGATACAATTTAGTTTATCTTCAATTCTAATATTTAAGTGGGAAATTAAGTTAACGGGAATTTAATAGTTGATTAGGAGTGCTAGAAACTGAAATTAAAAATTTAACAAAAGATTAACTTTAATGAAGGATTAAAAATTAACTTACAAATTATATAGATTACTGGTACTTCCAAGCAGTTGTACAAAGCCGGTTATTTTCGCCACAAAGGTTATCAATTTGCCTATACAATACGACAATAAAAGATAAGTATACAGGCGTCACAAAAATGTAAGCAGGGTATACTGGATCGGATTGTATACATTGAAATAAATGAAAACTGTTTCGTAACTTTTTCGTATTCGGCTTAGTTTAGTAGCAATCCGCCACTTTTTTTAACAAAAACTCACTGTAACTCCAGAAATTGATAAGATATTGAGTTCAAATTTGGTATAATCATTTTTTATGTTACGATTTACAAGTGTACCAAGCACCAAGAATTTATTTTGTATTTTCTCAAAATGGAGGCTGTTACAAATGTTTCAAGTGGAATATTATGAAAACCGTTAATGTAACAAAACGTTTACAAGAAAACAAATTATTTTTCTTTTTTAACGACACACAAAATGGATTCTTTTTCGTTTTTTTAAGTCAAAAGATAACCGAAAATTAAAACATAATTTCTTGGTAATTGTCTACAACATTTAAAATTTTCCTAAAACTAACATTTCAGAGCAATATATTTTCTTATTTATTAAAACTATAAGAATTTTAAAAATGTTGATTTTAGGTTAATTTTGGGTGTTGCAGACAATGTTTTTAGTGATTTTTTCGATAACTAGGTTATCCTTTGATCTACAGAAACAAATATAAAATATTTTGTTTCTTGTATATTTTTTGTTACATTAACGGGTTTCAAGATATTTCACTTTAGACATTTGTAACAGTAGCCATTTTAAAAATCATTAAAATAAATTCTTGGTGTTCGTTACATTTGTAAATTTTAACATACAAAATGCTTACACAAAATTTGAAGTCAATTCTTAGGGGTCTATATATTTCTGGATTTACTGTGATTTTTTTGTGAAATAAAACTACCCAAATTCGAAAAAAGTTACACAACATTTTTCATTTATTTCAGTGTATACAATACGATTCTGCATAGCCCGGTAAGGTTTTTTGTGACTATATATGAGCCTGTGAAAGGAAGCGGTATAAGTAGCATAGTCATAGTTTTGAGAAAGTTAAGGTTTATTAAATGTAAATCTGACTAAAACTTTTTATGTGTATCTTATGTGAATTTTATTTTTTATTTGTATCTTATGTGAATTTTATTTTTTATTTGTATTTCATGTGAATTTTTTTAAATGTATTCTATCTTATAAGTTTCTTTTTGAGTGTGGTAACTGTCTGAGGAACTGAATAAAGAGTTTGCAGAATATTTCCAAGTTTAGGTATTCTTTCTTTTTTTCGCAGTACAGGGGTAATGTCCAAAATGTCAAAATCCGTATCATCATTTAGTGTTTCTTTCAATGATTCATCTTTAACATCATATCACAGCCACTGAATTTTTAACCACAACTGAATATCATATTACGTTTCGTTTTCTTCTTTGATTGATTTTTTTAGATTAGTCGCAGAAAACATTCCTTCCCGGGTCATAGCTTTAATGTGTTATGCATGTTTTAATTTAGACTTGAAAGTAGCACAGTACCAATCATATGGTACTAACAGAATTGCTCCTTTGCAAAATTGATCAATGGTGCAAAAGTATTTTTATGAAGAGTGATCACTCACTCTTAGCCTACTTGCCAAATGATGCAACATGATTTATTGACCTTTTAATAATGTGTACCAACATTAAGAAAGAAATTCAAATTGTTTTACTTACACCACGTTTCCTTCCACAGGCTCTTATTTATAGGTATAATTATCGCTGTTTTTTTTTTTAAATATTATATTTTAAATCTATTATAACAATGAATTCACGCCATCCTTTTAGTCCACTAACATGGACACACCTAGTAATATAGTATAGAGTATAGATGTTATAACTTAATGTTAAGAAGATGTTTAAAGTTGTAATTGTAAAATTAGTTCATTATTGCTCTGACTTAATTAGCAATAACGTAAAACCATACAATATAAAGGCAGCATTTAGAAGCCGCTATCTTCCCCTTCTGCTTATCTATTTCAATTAGACATCAATGGTTAATTAACTTCTCCCGTTTAGACCAAAGTAAGAGCACTTTATAACCAATTATACTCCTTTAGCAGTCTTAAACACAAAAGGAAACCAATTATTAATAATTACAGAAGTTGTACTACAGTTTCTTGTTTGTTTTAATACCGCAAATTCTTTACAGTCGTTAGCGTTGTTAACCGTTGTTTTTAGATACCTGTAGTGTAGATTCCTTATAGTTTCATTATGCTTTTCAATCCTTTTTCATTTTGTATAGCTTTGCTTGTAAAGAAAACCACTGCAGTACTACATATAAAAAGAAAATTTTTATCGAATTTGGTACGATTTAAATTGTTTTTCGAGCAACGAGACAAAACAGTTGAAAAATCACATAAGGCTTCGCTTCCAGAACGATGCAAGTTCGGTAAGTCATTCGAACTTTCCCCTAACATTACTTAGTGGTTGTAGGCCTACTCAGAGGTGATGACAGCTGTTTTTGGTGTAAATAGTCCAACAGATCACTGCTTCTGCCAAACTGGCCAATTCCACGCCACCATAGATTATGCAACTAAATAAATACACTTACAGTATTAAATTACAACAAATGGTGTGCTTTTTGTTCACTGACTGATCAAAGACTGGCATCTACATATACATGTACATATACCTAGAATGAGTGTAAAATATAAATTTAGTCAGCTTTATTACATTATTTCAAACTAAGATTTATTCACCTCTGGTATACATTCATTTTTATTTAAGAATGAATTGCGAAATCAGCTTCTACATTTTTCTAAAAGCCTGACAGTGCTCCCAGCCTTTGACATATTGGCATATTCAAAAGCGACTTGTGCCACGGCTCGTTGTGATGAGGAAGGAATCCATTGGCTCATTTTTCTGGTCTCTTTCTTCTTTTAGTAGTGTTAAAACCCTCTGAGGATGATGACAATGTCATCGAAATGTACATAAGGGTAACGTATTAAACATAACTTACAATTTAGTTGTTTAGTTATTGTATTTGTTCCTTGTTTTGTTTTTCGGGGTTTTTATTTAAATCAGTGTGATTTTGTCGCCACAGTGATCTTTTATTTGTTTAAACAATTATCTCTATACAAACACCGATAGATCATGCTGATTTGATAAACCCAAACATTGTTAGTGGGAATCTTTAGCAGTGTACACCTGACTCTCAAAAGTGAACTATGTATAGTGACCACCTTGTCCATATTAATATGAAAAACTCGTTAAAGTGTTTCGTATGTGTACTTTATTGTGTTGTGCATATTTACTAACGTGACTGTGTTTAACTGATCTAACGACGACATCACAGGTGTCGAAACCGGTAATCTAGGAAATCCATAATAAATAAGGAATGTGACGGACGTAATACAGTAATAAACATTTTTAATTTGAAGTGTTGTCTCTACATTACTTTATATGATAGTATACTGAACAAAACTAAGCAATTTTTAGCGAGTAAACTTTAGGTTGCAGTATATCAAGGTTTCAAATTGATAGTTTTTTGTCTTAAATTATATACCTTGGGATTGCGATAGTGCTGTAGGAGGAGCAGTCGGCAAACATTATTGACAGGCTATTTCAGGCTCTGTTGCATCCAATCGACGTGTTTACTTTTCTGTCTTAAATGTGTTTACTGTGCCAACTATTTATTCCTCCACTTCTACTCGGTTTCAATTTTGAAACTGTTTATTGATTATTTAACTAACTAGAGTCCCCAAAACTGTAAACTAATTATCTATACTGAGATGTATAGGAGAAAAGCTTGTCTAATTTTGTTTAATTGTTTAACTAAAAAACTTAATAATGTCAAGATAGATTTTTATATCCGCGGTAAGAGGGAAGGATGGGGGAATTATAGTAAACGGTGGTTGCTTCCAAGCTGACAGGGACCTGAACTTCGGCTTGGATAATTCAAAATTTTACCACTAGCCCATATTAATTACAAAAAGAAATGGACGCTGTAAAAACAAACAAGACAAATGTAAACCAAACGAGACCCAATCGAAAAGTTTACAAAAATATGTTACGAAACGTTTTAATAGTAATGTCCAGGCAGATTTGTATATCTGTGATAACAGGGAAGGATGACGGAATTATAAGCAAACTGCGGATGGCTTGCTTAAAAGCTGACAGGATATTACCAGCTAACTGATCTTCGGTTTGGATTTTTGCAATAAATTTTTGTAATAAATTTAAATTCAAAAAAGCCCCTTGACACTGCAAAAACGAACAAAACAAATCTAAACAAAATGAGACCCAAGTGAAAAGTTTATAAAAATATAATATCTTTAAAATAATGTTTTTATAATTTTAACAATATAATTTTAACAATATATTTTTATTGCACATTTGTGTTAATGACAATGTCCAGGTAGATTTGCATATCTGTGTGAAAATGGAAGGGTGGCGGAATTGTAGCAAACGGTGGCTGGCTTGTTTCAAGTTGACGGGATATTACTTGCTACCTGGTCTTCGGCTTGGAATGTTTTTTTTCAACATAGTATACTTGCAGACGCAAGTAATGTTTGAACTCAAATTATAAACATACAAAGTGTTTAAAGTTTAAAATATATATGTTGAAAACTATAAAGTGTTATGTACCACTATGAAGATAAATTACTGAGAGTAATGGTGCATTAAAACTACGACAATTAATAAACAGTACAAAGACAAAACTAATTTCTTTATCACCTTAAAACTAATCTAAGTAATCCATTTGCTCACCTAGGTCGAAATGACGCTAGAAAATAAATCAAGTTTGCGTTAATTACTTTGTCATGAAATTTAATACAAATTATTTTAATGAAAGGACGAAACAATACAAACGGAGTAATTCAAGTTTAAACAACAATTCTGTAGTAAAGTCAGTTATAACAAACTGTTGTGAATAGAAGAATGGTAGAGATATCCATAACACTACTACGTCCCGTAAAACAATTAAAGTTTAGATTACTATTTTGCTCTACTTAGGAGATGCATTTAAGAAATAAATGGAAAAACACCCACTACCACAATGACTTGAAAACATAATAACGATATTTATGACTAAACTAAAAGCTACGCACGGCTGCCTCGATTCTTCTTACACATTAAGTTTACGATGAAACGAGAATAAAGAGAATTATAAAAAAAAATAAACAGCATGACTTAAACAAACTCCAAAACAAAAATCTCAATTAGTGGGAGACAGGATTTACCCTAGATAGACTATGTGAACATAGTTTATTAAAGAGTTTGAACAGGTACCTTACTTATAAGAGCTTGGTGTCATTATGTTGACAGTATTTTTCATATGTTTATTGATGTTGTGATCTTTCCGTCATCAAAATTTGGGAAAGTGCATCTTTCGCGCATATGAACATAATTCTGGTGTCACAAAAAAGGTTCTGATGATTATTTTTTAACTAAGAGCTCCGTCCATACTCTCTTTGCTCACCACCCCCGGCAGCGACCCATGGCGAAGCCAATGCTAACCGATTATTGTATATTCTTATAATTTCACAGATAAATGTAAGAGATCGGAATAGACACGACCTCCCTCAATAATTCGAACTGCTGCGTGCGTGCGTTGTAATTTTACCATTAATACTTAAATAATCAATTGTCAACATTTCAAACAAATTTTAATATTACAAACTAAAGGAAAACAATATATTATTATTACAATAATGAAACAAAACCTACAGTAGAT
>JAGFPH010006202.1:60303-72086 GCA_018207615.1 Philaenus spumarius
ACAAGTTGAGTACACCAGTATAAATATTCTTAGTAAGTATGAACGATCTTTTTCTTGTTATTTTTAAAAACGAGGCGCTTGAAAATAGTCTTTTGTTTTACCTATCTCGTTTTAACTATAACACTTTTGGATTCAACGACTCCATTTTCGACATTTTTGAACATATCGATTTAAAAATTGGTACAGAAGTTAAAAATACAATAGTTTTTAGCTATACTTATTTTAAAAACTATATTTTCAAAAATGACTAATCTGCAGCTGATCAACGTTTACTATTTTGATCAGCGTTTATACTGATCAGCGTTTTGATGAAAAATCTAAAAAGGTCTAAAATTATACTTTTTTAATTTACTTGTGCTTTTAAAAGTAAACAATGAAAAAGGTTTATACTCCTTGAACTTGTTTGAATATATATATTTAACTTGTAAAAAAACTTTCAGGTTGATATTTTGAAAATTCTCTAAACTGGAGCCGATTAAATTTAGTTCGTGGGTCCCGTACTCCTAAAATCGAGAAACCCATTGATGAGTCAAGTGGCTCTAGATCGGGTCATTTTCAAGATAACAAGCTGAGACTCAGCATAAATGTTTAAAATATATATTTTAACTCCTATGTCAAGTTTCAATTCGATATATTAAAATTCGGCCAATTTAGAATGAGCCAACGCTTCATATATGAATAAGATGTCCCCTTTTAGTGATTTCCCCTGCTGCAAAATACATACCTGCATTATCGAATTTTTTCCAGACAAACCATTGCTCGGAGGAAATAAATACATATGACATTTTTTATTGAAAAATACCTCCCCTACACGGTGGTATTTTTTATGTTTCTCTATCTTCATCATAGCTCGAAATATTAAGGATAATCGAAAAAAAAATGATAATCGATTTTTTTTTCGACTTTGGGAAATCGATAGACTGGTAAACTTTTTTTTATGTTAATGTACATACTTTAAGGTACTTATAAAAAAAAAAATCAGCCATATTGCAAATTACTGGTAGTTTTAACCTATACCGACTGGGCTATAAGTGTTTTAATATTGTTTAAATTCTTCATAGTGCTCACTGAACACCAATTAATAGTAAGATTAATTTAATTTTAATAGAGTTCGAAGATGTTATTAATACGTTACAAAAATTAATTATAAATCTTATTAGTTTAAAAGTGATCTTAAGAATGTGCTTCATCTGTAAGAATATTGACAGACTGGACACTCATGGATTTGTGAATAAAGGCTAACAGTCAAAACAAAGCCTGAATAGCTGGAGCGGCGGCATAGCATACAGTGCAAATAGTCGGATTCTGAGAATATAACATGGTTACCGGAAAGGTCACATCCGTCTGAGGCAAGGAAATATATTTGACTACTGAAGAACTAACACTTTTTGTCAAACACATAAAAAGCTTATATAGGCCTATATATATTTTTTTCTTCAAAATATTTCGACATTTTATTATATCCAGTTAAATTTATCTAGTTAAATATGGAAAGAATAGTACAATAAATTAAATGCGATAACAAGATTGTGTAATATGACAGAAATTAAATGTAATTAATTATTAATAATATAGTAATAAATTAAGCATAACCTGTATACAAAAATATACTGGTGACGCAACGCCATTCCGGTACTGCTTTTTTATTATTGTTTTACTTTACGTTTTGTTTCAATAAATTTCCCTCAATCAAACTCATTCAACACTCGGTTCAGAATTTTAAGTCCGTTAATCGCCCCCACACTTCAGTGCCTTGCGATTATGCGAGCCAACTACAATAAAGTCTCCCACATTATCCCTCAGCTCGAAATCAAAATAGGACAACAAGGTCTTGGGTGCACCAGGCACCCTTTTGAAACTAGAAAAGTTCTACAAGAATTGTATTCTGTCTGAACTTATTAGCCCTAGAATATGCAGGTCGATGCCCATTAGAAACCCGACGTACATACTCAATGCAAAGAATAAAGTTGCTAATAAAACATCCAAGATCGTTGTTAATGGAGATATTAGAGAAGTAGAAGAACTGTCCGAAGCTGACATTTGAATTATTATTTCTTCAATTGTCTTATTATTATTAAAATTTTAGTCTTATTGTAGTATTATTATTATTGAAATGTAGTATTATTGCAGTAGTCTTGTTATTATTTACTTGCAGTCTAATTGTTGTATTATTGTAGTCTTATTATTTTTTAAATTGTAGTCTTATTATTACTTCAATTTTATAATTTTATTCAAATCAATTGCTAGGAAAAACTATTTATGTAGGCAATAAGCATGATGTAACCATAAAGAGTGCTTATTTACTTTTTGATTTTTTAAATAATAATTATTTAAGAACACTACTTTGGTGTGTTCAAAAAACATAATTATTTTACACTACGATATTTAAGATGATTTAGGTCTTATTATTACTTTATGCTATTCAAATTAATTACTAGAAAGTTTTGCGTGAAAGTTATTAAAAACCCAATATTGTATGAAAAAGAACAACTTTTGAATTAGTTTTTTTTCTTCCATACAAATGATATATTTTTTGATTGCGGGACCAGTTATCATAGTTTGCAGTGAGTAGTTTTTGTGTCAAGTATTCGTGACAAGTCAAGTAGTTTTGTGTGACATAGCTTTATCCAAATCCCTTCCAATTTTACCTGTTCCGTTTGTTTGGAACCTTTGACAGTAATGGATGGATTTGACGTGTTTAAATTATACCCCATCCAAAGTCAGCACGCCTTACAATTTCAAAGAAACACAACATAAATAAAATACATCTTACATGTAATAATATGAAACATGATAAGGAAACAAATATAATATATATTATTTCTGATATTAGGTCTGTAATATCCTAAGGGTTTTTGGAATTTTAGTCACCAGAAAAATTACAAATAATATGACTTTGGTATACACAAACTTTGAAAGCTGTAGGTACTGAAGAAATATTGCTACAGTATTACAATATTTGAATTTATATTTGTACAATATACTTTACTGAAGTAAGCAAGCTTATTGGTAGGCCTGTGGCAAAATGTTTGTTATCTTTAGGCTACACTATTCGTGTTTGAAACAGGCAACATCGGTAAAAATAATCTATTTTTAATTTTTACAGTTTCAAACACTTTGTGACAGTAAATATTATAATCTATTCAGTCATAAGCAAACCATGTTGCAATATAAAAAAACCAAGCTGGACAATTTTTAAAAATCATCAGTAATGAATTGAAAAAATATTGAATTTCTGTTTAAATATAATATTTACAAGTAATGTACCATTAGAGAACTCAAGATTTCAATATTTACTTATGAGTGGTAGGCTACTAATAATGTCAACGCGATTCTTATACTTACAGGTGGACCTTCATTCTGTAAGCATTATCGCACTCTCATCATTTTCTATTAGCCTACGGTTAAATGCCAGACTGTCTAGCTTGTGATTGTTGTGAATGCGTATAACAGTGTTATTCACTTTATTTTTCGGCTGTCTCTCGGACTCTCCCCCTCCCTGTCAGTTGGGAGCAGGTAGCTGTATAACTCATTTTGTGCAGGCAGCGCTCCAAGTAGTGATACGGACGAACTTGTAGAGCTACCCTACTACCCTAGTGTTCACTTTGGAAACTAAAAAGCTGTTTTACAATTGAATCCGGTCCCCTCTTAAGCAATAACCTTTCAAGTCACGGCCTGCACGATCAGACTCGCAGAAGAACCACAAGTCTTCGGTCACAGAAGAAGCTATTTCTATTATGAAAGATTTTCAAGTTCGTAACGCATTAAAAGATTAGTACATGGCTGTTGGAGATCAAGTACTGAAGCGAATTAGAGACCTTCCATCGTCAAATGCAAAAAAAAAAAAAATAGTGAAACATCTTATCAGGACTATTTTATTTGAGGCTGAAATTGGGAAATATGACAACACCAATTCAGTCAACACAACTTACTCGCAGCCTTTTTACAATTTACTACACTTTTCAGAGTCACAATTTTCTTTCCCTATAGTACCTATATATATTCCTAGTGACCCCCACATAATCATAAGCCTTCTTATTTCGGTCTATTACGACCTTTCAACCTCAACACTCTGTGACAAGCCCTACGCAGTATTCTGCATAGACGCATACGGAAAGTGATTCTTTTGACACTATTTTAATGGAGCAGTAGTATCTAACTCAATTTCCAAAATTTCAATTTCCGTTTTACATTTGTGTTCTAGATATGTTTTATATTAAATTTGTGAAACATTTTACAAAAGAAATTACGAATGGTAGCAATTTCCCGTCGCTATTAATCGCAAAGTAACTGCTAGACGTTCATCGGCAGAAATAGCTCTTCTGAATGGAGTATCTTCCTTCTTGATATTTGGTGCAATCAAATTTAGAAAAACTTCAAAACCACTACTTTTCATTCGAAAAAAGTTTCTGAAACCACATCCAGATCTGTACTCAAGATTCAAATCGTCCATATCGTCCAATAGTAACTCCTTCATTAAGTCACAAGTTCCATATATTGTGCTTTACTTAAAAGGCTTGGACGTACCCAAAACCGTTGTTTGCACAACTTTTTTCCTCTCTCAAGTATGGTAACCGCAGCTGAAGCAATTAGTAAATCCTCCTCGTTGAAAATTCTGCAACTAAACTAAATAAAGGCCAACACATATGTAGACTTTTTACAGCCACTGGCTTTGCAACGGCAAACACTGGTATAGGGTGGACGCGCCTTAAGAACGTATAAATAATTGTTCGTCTAAAATTTAACAAACACTCTATCACTAATTCGTTCCCATCGGTTTTTGTACCTATACCTAGCATTAGGGCTGCTAAAGGAGTATAATTGGATTTAAACTGTTCTTACATTAGACTAAGAGGGCGAAGTTAATTAACAATTGATGTCTAATTGAAATAGATAAGCAGAAGAGGAAGCGGTTTCCAAAGGAAACAATTATCTTGTATGATTCTGTATAATTGATAATTAAATCAGCACAATAATGATTCTTATTTATAAGTCAACTGTGTTTAAATCTGTTCTTAAATTTATATTACCAACAACATAATATGCAACACCAGAAATTTTACTTATAATAAAGTTAGACTTTTGTTTTTTGATTCAAGTCAGTTGTTTTATTATAATATGTAACAACAGATAATTTAATTTAATTATAAAAAAGTAAGCATATTTCGTTCATTTTAGTTTGTTAACCTTACCTAAAAAAGATTTTATTGTGAATAATAATAAACTGACTATAATTTTGCTAAGTTGGTTGATATGGTAATGAATGTAAAAAAACATGTGTTGCTAATATTATGATCCAAATAACTGATTTATCTGATATAGGACTGGGAGTGAATTCCGAAGTTTAAATATTTTTAGCTTTAAGATTAAGAATACCCTTAAATTGCCATATTTGTATCTTAAATAGATTTTACTCTACGTTGATTCTGTCAGTCATTCAGAATAAATCATCTTATATACTCGTATTTAAATTATATAATAGAAAAAAGTTAATGCGTAATGCGTGGAGTTGCGTTCCTTAAACGGAAAACTGAAGCCATCATTTGTTCATCTCTATATGTATTGTCTAAATAATGTTTCTCTGAAAAGGCTCAAAAATGAAATTTGACATATTTACAGAGTGTCTAGAAAATACTGACCCAAATTTCACTATGCTATTCTATAGATAGATGAAAATAAGAAAAAAAATTAAATACATATTTGTCTGAAAAATTGGTTTTTGAATTATCCGCAATTTATTTTTTAACACTCAATATCTTAGGAATGAGAAAAGATATAGTCCTCAAATTTGATGTACATATTGTTTTAATCAAACTGTATTTACAGTTTTAGAGTTTGTAATCTTTTCACATTATATTGTTTGTCGTCATGTTGGTGAAATAGACTATATTATATACGATTTCAAACAACCCAAATAAACGGCAATAACGCTAATATTTATTAAATTACTAGTGGACCCGGCAATGCTTCGCTATTGCTTTATTTAATTTTAAGGGTAGTTATCAAATTTCATTCTTTTGACTTAAGTTATTGAATTGCAAATGGTGTTTATGTCAACAATTTATATAAACAATATTTTAAACAGCATATATGTAAGTAAATAGAAATGTAACAACCGATGTTTGAATTGAATTATAATACAGTAAGCATTTTTCGTTGATTTTTGTTTGTGTTGTTTGGCAATCTAACCTAAAAAAGCTGTTTTGGTTTTTGAAGAGTAATAGCCCGATTATAAATTAGAGAAATTGTTTGCAAATAAAAGTGTTTTGGTTCATTGTAGGCCTAACCTAAAATTATGTTCAGTTTTTGATCCATAACAGTTGTTTTATTTATAATAATATGTAACAACGGATGTTTAAATTTAATTATAATATAGTAGGCCTAAGCATGTTTTATTGATTTTTGTTTGTGTTTGCTTTTAATTTGTCAATCTAATCTAAAAAGCTATTGGTTTTGAAGAATAATAAACTGATTATACATTTGCTAAAGTTGCTATGGTAATGAATGTAAACAAACATGTGTTACTAAGCATTTTATACGAACAGCTGTTTTTGAGCGCTATGGTCTTGAGTCCATACAAAAGAGGCTGTTTAGTTTTTTCCAAATTTGAAACTTTTTCGGGAAACTTTTCAAATTTGTCTTTATATAAAAACCTAGTTCGGACTATTACGAACATTTTAAAACAAAAAATTGCCAAATTGGTCCAGCAGTTCTCAATTGATGCGATTTCAAAGAAACAGCAATTCATTTTTATTATATAGAAATACATTATAATGCACCTACTCTTTAGGCACTCACACGAGCTCATATGATTGACTGATTAATGATAGATATTTGAATAATTTTTACTCGAACCGAATAATTAATATGGCACATAGTACACTATATTTTTGACAAAAAATAAATAGGATGATTGAAAGTATCTCAGGAAATATTCGCGACTTCCTGCTGTCTTTATGAGTCGATTCTAACAGTGCATTCTCCTCATAACTTTAAAACATGCGCAACAGATTTGTCAATTCACATATTTTCGTAAAAATATTTCCGTAAATATTTCGCATAAAGTGATTACATACTTGGTAAGCTAATTTCTGGAGTTACATTGAGTTTTAGGACAAATTGGTGTATTGCTACTAAATTAACCCGAATTTGAATAAAAGTAACGGCAAATTTCAATTTATTTAAAAGTATAGTATCCGATCATGTATAACGCAATAAGGGTTTTGGGACCCCTTGAATATATTTATAAATAAAAGCAACAAATTTTTACACGTTTTGTTAACTAAGGAAAATGTGTTAATCTTTTATATATGAACCTTTAAAAAGCTTGTAGGGTATATACTGAAGCAACATAGGTCTCTGTGTTTTTATTGCGGTTGTGCTGCTGATGTGAGTCACAACAAATGAAGCGTGGGCTTTGACTCTCATCTCAGACACACTGCAAGAATGATGCAACTATACCTTACAAATATTACCCATCGTTGTTAGTTGCTTTTGAAAGTGACATTATTACGTCTGTTATTTATTCATACTATACAAATCATCTAACCACTCTGAATACAGTACTAGAGATTTTAGCTTTCAGTTATGTAAATAAATGAAATCTGATTCCAAGTTTCTGAAACGAAAGTTAAATAATGTAGCACTCTTGATGGCTCTGATTGAAACTCTCGAGAAATGATTACAATTAATTTGTAAGCTGAGGGATGTCGAGTGAGACGTATTACAACTTTGTTACAAAGCAACGAGTAATTCATTTCTTTCCGAAGTGGTTGTTGACGGGAAACAAATTAGAGACACATTATTTACTGCTAAAACTTCTGCACCACTCTAATATAACTGTTTTATAAATATGTAGTACTATGCTGTCGTATGTAATTGGATTTAAAGCTAAAACGCTAACAAATAACTTTGTATATTCAATTTAAAATGCATAGTAGAATGCAACTGTTTAAGATTACTGTATTTATAGGACAAAACTTTTACATTTATCTATTGAGTATGTTAATGTTAATAATTGTAACTATAGTAAATAATAGTCAAATATAATAAAGAAACTTGTAACTACTAATCATTTATGGATTATTTGTAAAGCCTACACATCAGAATTTATCTTTATGGTCTTCCTAAGTCTGTAACTGTTGCATGTTTAATTTTGCCAGCTTTATAATAAAAGTTGACATAAATATACACTATTCACGGTTAGTTGAAAGTCTGGAGACACTCCTCTAATTGATTAGTGAGTGGGTAGAGAAAAGCGAAATTCATAAAATATTTATAAGGCATAACAATGGTACTTTTTTATGTATGGGTGCAGCTCAATAAATTTAAGTTAGACCCCTATTGTGTGACCCCTTATTTTAAAGGTATTGATAAAAGAAAACGAACAACACAAACTAGAGGTCCCTATCTTAACCCTTAGTCAATTAACCTAAACGAAAAAATCATATGACATTTTATTAGACTATATAGACCTCTGTCTATACCTCTGCTTCGCCATGGGTTACCCACAGGGATTGGCAAGCAAAACGAGCAGAGCGAAGCTCCTAGTCGTATACAGGGTGTCCCGTAGGTATTGACCAAAACTTCACGAGGTTATACTATAGGTAAAAACAAACAATTTTCACCATATAATGTATAGTCCTATCTTGCTTAGTTTTCTGTCTATCTGTCTGTATGTGTTTTTTAGAAAAAAATTCTAACTTAAAAATGGTTTCAGATATCAAGTTGAAACTTTTTACATTTAATGACCTTATTAAGGTGCATCTTAGATAAAAGTTGCAAAATAATATCATTTACAGAAACAAAATGGCGGCCATTTAAAATGTTCAAATCCTAATAACTTTAAAACGAGTGATGTTACAAAAAAAAAGGCAACAATTACGAAATCATGTTACCTAAAATGTTTTCTATGAACAATATTTTAACCTGTCAGACACAAATAATAGAAATGCAATTTGTTTTTTCCTTAACTTGTAATATAACTTAAGAGTAGGCCTAATATATGCCAAGTTTCAAGTATGTAGCTTTATAGAAAGTGTACTAATTATTTTTTATTTTTAAGGGTAGGTACACCATTTCACCCTTTAGACTCAAGAAATAAAAATGCAAATGTTTTTTTCTTGTATATCACCTAAGAATATTATTTACCAAATTTCAGCTCTGCAGCTTGTAGGAAGTTAGTGGAATTTATATTTATTGAGCAGGGGTAAATTACTTCTTAGATAATGACAAAAAATCGATGGGTTTACTTTTCTATGAATCATTTATGAAATAAGTGTACCAATGTTCAGCTGTCTGGCATCATGGGAAATAAAATAATGATTTGTTTGTTTTAGGGGTTGGTATTTCAATTTGCATTAATTAAACGAAAATAACGTGCAAGTGAGTAATTTTTACATGTATCAAATAAGAAACAATTCTACTAAATTTCAGCTCTATATTCTCGTGGAATTTAAGCTGTATTGTTTTAGGGTAGTTCCAAATTTAAAGCGCTTAAATGTAAGGGTTCCAAATAATGTTTACTACGTCAGATCCCTCTTGTGCTATAATCACTGTGCCAAATTTGGTCCCGATCTTTCAAACGGCCTGGAACCAACAGCCTGGTGCCTGGTGAATAGCGAACACACAAGTTGGTCCATACATACCCACCCCACATACACTTAGACTTTTCTTCCTTACGTATTAAGATATGCAAACATTATGATTTGAATAATTTAAAAAAAAAATTATGTAAAAAAAATTGTACTTTCATACATTTTTAATACATAAAGGAAGATATGTACACATTTGCATATTACAAATTTTTAACGATCGTTTCAACTCTTTACTAAGTTAGATTTACCAAGTAGCTCCAAACTATTCTGAGTTGACCTAAATGTCTGTGGTTGTTATGTTACTTTGTTGGGATGTTACAGCACCTTTCCCATGTTGCCAATGCAGCAAGTATGTGACTGCGGTTACATTCGCTAACTTTATACTGTACAAACATACTATAGTTCCACAGTAGGGGAATAGTGAATATCCCACAACAACATAAACTTGAAAAACAAAACCTTATCCAATAAGTTTGTACAAATGGACGATCCTAATAAGATATTCAACAATGTGCGATGAGAATATTTACAAACCTAACAAAAGAAAATGTTCTCAAACCCAAAACCCTCTCTAAATGCAGCCTGATTTAAGGTCTTGAGTAAAAAGTTAATTATTTGTTTTCCCTTCACTTGCACCCGAATCATCGTGCCAAATATTAATTTTCCACCTTAACAAAACCTGAGAAGTCTTGATTGTTGACAGCATCTGTGAATGACTGCTTATCTGAAACGCGAGAAGTGTAATATTGATAAGTAAATACAGTAGTAAGTAGTGTGACATCATATGTTGTTGTTTAGTCTATGTTCTAAATTTTGTAACGTTATCTTGAAAGAGAGGTAAGTATGAGGAGTTTTGGTTTAATAAACACATTACGCTCGTTAGAAGTTTACTCCCAGCCGTATAACACATAAAACAGTTGTTAGGATCAGAAGCTTGGCAACACATGTTTGTTTCCATTTATGTCCATAGCAACCAATTTAGCAACTTTAGAATACGTTTATTATTCTACACAAAAAAAGTATATTTCCCATCTAGTGGGAAAAGTGTGATTTTTCAGATGCGTGTCGTATTTAAATTGCGAGTCGTAGATGAGCAATTTAAAGATAACGAGCATCTGAAAAGAACTCGTATTTTTCACGATACTACAGCAAAACATTATTTGATACACCAGCAAAAAGTATGATTATTAACATTTATTTTATTTACATTTATTTTTCTTCTTACTGACTCAACAGGGTCTTCTTTCCCCGCTAATTTTTCCAACCCCGTTCCCTTGGCAGTATTTTCGCTAGGTAGTAGTTAGGCAAAGTGTATAGAGCTACAAGGTATGCTCTATCCCTATACCGCCCATATGTACCCCAGTTGAAGCTGTGATGTTACACGGTAACTCCCGTCGGCATTGTTTAATTCGAGCGCACGTAACGTTTAAACTAAAACTGCTGTAAAAATTAGATAACATATTAAAAAATAGTTTATTCTTATACCAAATTTTACGTTAGATCATGAAGACTCTAACAGTGTAAGTATGAATGTTCTAAAAAAATTTAACTATGTATTTTATATTAATAAACTTTCTTATGTTATGGTTGTGTAGTCGAAAATATACAAAGCGGTGAACCTTTTTTATTTTTTGGTCAGGAAAAAAATTCCTGTGGGAAAAATGTAGGTAAAAGTTCAAATATTAATAATATTTGGTTGTTGTTCATCTAGGGCCATTAGTTATTTTTTGACAGAGAGTTTATTAATATAAAATACATAGTTAATTTTTTTTAGAACATTCATACTTACACTGTTAGAGTCTTCATGATCTAACGTAAACTTTGGTATAAGAATAAACTATTTTGTAATATGTTATCTAATTTTTACAGCAGTTTTAGTTTAAAAGTTACGTGCGCTCCAATCAAACAATGTCGACGGGGGTCACAGCGTGACGTCATCAACCTCAATCTGGTTGTCCATAAAATCATAGATCATGAATAATAAAATAGATTATGCATGCATAAGGCGGCAGTGTGGAGAAAAAAAGGTTGTCGGGAAAATATTGCATGATCGAGCCGCGGGGTAGCGCTAGGGAGAAATCATTCAAGGCATTCGTCGTTTCCCCTATAGATCGCGCCACTATAGTCGAATTTCCAGTGGATTGAAATAATGCATTGGATCGGAGTTCTATTAGGTTATCCAAATAC